>NNCF01127236.1:22709-48454 GCA_002313205.1 Laupala kohalensis
AAAAAAAAAAAAAAAAAAAATGTAGTTTTTCATCTTGTGGTCAATGAATAAACATACAGATACAAGAGTTCAGGAGTAATTCAGAATTTGCAGTACAATATTGTACAATGTATATTATTCAAGAAATTATCACCATGATTTTTTCATCTTAAAATCTTAGAATATTCATTTATTTTCCTATGTCTTTACTCCCAAAATCTAAATTATACATTTCACAAAGGCATTGCTTGTAAAACAGCTGTTTCTTTGAAGGTGATCCACATTATGAATGATTCTAAATGTAAGAGGGAATAAAAAATATTTTTTTGGTCTCTTTGTTTTTGTGACCTTACTACAACTTAGTTTTTTTGCATTCGTTTTAAACTTTTAAAATAAGTTTCCATTTTTATTATGCAGTTGGAACTATCATGTTTCAGAGTTAACTACAGCTAATTTCACTATATAATAAAAACACTCAAATTTTGAAACCGTTTATGGGGTGGGGGAGGGGAGCAGCTGGCCATATTTTCCTCAATATTGTTATTAACAATACGTTAACATCAGTTTCGATTGTTGTATAAAATTGTACAAAATTACAAGACGCAGATAACATTGTTTAATTTTCAAATCCGTGTTGGAGAGGGGCTGGCGACATTTTATTCATTATTTGTTATAAACAATAAGTTAACATTTTCAATTGCACAAAATTTGAAGAATACGATAGCAGTGTTCAATTTTCGGATTCGTGATGGTGGGGGGCTGGCGAAATATTTCCCCAGCCACCCCGTTTCGGTTGTTAATAACTAATGACCGCGACTTGTACAAAATTCAAGTTTGCTTCTACAAAATTGTACAAAATCTGTACAAAATTCCAGCAAAATTCTTTTTATGATTCGCTTTTTTTTGTGTGTGCGGGGGGGGGTCTCGGGACATGGATATATTTTAAACCGTAGTTGAATGGTACTGACCGCAGATCAACCCAGAAAATGTACTTCCATTGTCAGCTTGGATTCCGTCATCAGCTACCCCCGACGTGTGTCGCCTCGGGAGGGCCAGGCAAGCATTTGACTGGCACGCTCAAGGCACGCTACTTTGTGTCCTTCTACCCATAAAACCGTCATAACTCCCATCAATTTATCCTTTTATCCCTACCTCATTTCTAACCTTCACTTCCACTTTTTCCCGCTTAGTTGCCGGTTTCCGGAGAACATGGCACTCGCATTCTGTTTTAGTAGGTCTTGTGAACAATTAAGCCGTGCAGCCCATCCGCGATGAGCACCATCCGGTGCAGGCGCGGGCAACTGATGCCACACACTCGAGAGGTTACATTGGGGTGCATCACGTGAAACAAACGTTTTGTACCTACATTTGTATCTGAATCAAGCGCCACTTTAACGGATACATGGCGGATCGCGGTGGTGGGGATGTATTGGCCACACGGTCTAGACGCACTCTGTTCACCCCTATACTTCCCCATTCTTAAACCTCCCCCTCCCCCATACCCTACACCCCTTTTCCACCTCTCTTCTTTATTCCTCCCCTTTCCCAATAAAAAATCCTTAAACTTGAACATATTCACTATTAATACATGAATGCAACGTCAATGTAATCTACAACGAAAGAAAAGAAATTCAAGAAATAAGAAACTGAAGAAAAAGAGAAATGAAAAGAAAAAATAAAGAAATGTATAATACGAATACAATATATTCTGATAATTTCACACATACACAGGCATAAATCACATAATATGATAATAATAAGAACATAACATTTTTGTAATGTGTACATGTAGATTTGTATATACTACACAAATAATAAAGCAGAATCCTGGGCAACCCTGTCTGTTAGGTGAAAATTATATACGTAATCATTTCGGAAATAAGGTTATTTTGAACTATCACATAACTGCAGAGACTATTAGCATTCCCATTAAAATAGCATGCCCTAAAAACCATGTGCTACAAAATTGAATATTATCGGTATTCTTCTTACCATGGCATTTTTAGAACATAACACAAGAACGTTATGTTAAATTATCAATTTTCTCGCCTTTATTACACAAAGAATATATTTCTATCACAATGTTTCGTCTGTAGTTCCAGACTCCGGCAGGTAATAAGTAAATAGTACTGTATTCTAGTAAAATGTCATGAATGAACATTTCAGGATTATAAATAACATTTGTATTTTAAATTTTTCTAAACCAAGAGAATGAAATATCACGTATTACTACAATTAACGTCCATTATACAATCAAAATAAATCAATTAATTAATAAAGACTTATGACATTAATAAGGACGAATACCACATATTTTGTGATGTGGAGTTCACAAAATATATAGTATTTGTCCATACAAAGATCGCAAGTCTTTGATTATTTATTTATTTTGAAAAGTCACGTATTTGCGAGATAAGAGTAAAAGACAACAATGTACCTCAGTGAGAGTGACCACTTGATAAACCCTTCAAGAGATAAATTAATTACTATTATTGTAATCAAGGTATATCACCCACCTATTTTATGTTGACGGAATAGCATAAAAATATGTCAGGCATCCCCGACATGTTGAAACACCCGCCAACACAATGTAAATTTACGTGAAGACATGTTTCAGCGGTTCGACAGTTCTGCCACGGCCACCGAAGTAACTAAGAAACTACCTTAGCAAATAAGATGACCGTGGTTCAGCGCAGATTGAGTGAAATTAAGATATAAAAAAGAGTTATTAAAGAAGACACATAAATTGAAAAGAAAAATCACGATACTTTGCCTAAAATTATTCAATACGGCTGCCTTAAACAAATTGCCAACCTGTACGAAACAAATCCTTGAAACTCACTCGGGAAAATTTAAAGGAAAGCGTGATAGGAAAATTTCAGGAAAAGCGTGGATACAAAGAATTTAAGTAATATCCAAATAAATATTAATAGTAGTCACGAAAGCGACTATTTGCTAAAATAAATACAAGTTAATAACGCAACAAACAAAGACCCAAAGCATTCGTTCCTTCCTCCATGCAGAAAGAACAGAAGAGCGCCACAAGAGCAAGTGGATTGATTGTTGTCCGAGGTTGGTTATGAATTCAATTTCGAATACCTTACCAAAAACGCGAAGTACCCTTATCATTTCTCTTATGGACGATGGCGAAGTAAAAGCGTTGGCTACATTGAGTACAGGTTCTATACCAACATCAGACAATAAATATATAATTAATTTACGGTCAAGAGAGCTGTTACAAACTGCGTATGACCACATTAGTAATTTACTGCGACTAATACAAAATAAACTAATAAACACTGTATTTCAGTTCGTTTTGCTTTCTTCAGTTGAAATTCTCGAAGCAAAGTATTACGACTTTTACTATAGGTAGTTCCACAGACTCTCACCAGTCGAGAGATTTTGCTGACGTCCATTGTGTGCTAATCTGTCGGACCTTCTCAGGCTGATAAAACTTGTTTCACCGTAGCCAGACCAAGTGATTAGTCTTTCTTCGTCCGTGGTAATGACATTTCATTTAACATTTGATATTTTCTTGTTTGCTCACAATGTATTTATTAATTAGTTTCATGTAATTTACAATTTTGTTGTATGGCCAGGAACATCTTATCCCATTACCTGCCAAAATTAGTTTTGGGTAAATTTTTAGTAAAAAACGATAGTTTTGCTTTTAGTTAGATCATATTGAATTAGTAACAGCATTTTCACCGTTTTCCCATGTATGGGTTTCTTAGAAAAGAGCATCCCAATTTCGGGACATTGGCAGAAAGTGCTAGCAAAACGGCAAGAAGAGAAAAAGCTTATTCTACTTTATTTTTTACGTTTCTGCTTGTTATACGTCACTGCTATGAATATATTTATGCAGTCATTGAAAACAAAATGGTATAAGATTAATAAAATCAATAAAAATGAGAGTTAGGGTGAATGGAACATAGAATAACACTTGTCATGAAGAGGAACATCACACCTTTTTTCAAATTCTAGTGTTTTTATTTCAAAAGGCAAAAGAATTGTGTATCTGTGGGAAAATGATTTCCAGGATCAAATCTTACTTCATCACTAACTCTGCCACCCAATTGTTTTCTGCTTTGAGATCCTCTTCTCTTCAGGGTTCATTCTGATTTCTTGCCGAGATAGGCCAATATAATCATCCTTTTTACATCCAGTACTGACACACTTTCTTTCTTATTGGTCTTTTGATGTGCCCTCCATGCATTGGCAATTGCCGTGTCTAACATCTACGTGTAGAGTACCCAACCCTTTTTTGGGAATGGATTCTGATACAGGACATGGAGATTTGTTTCTCTAATAAATCAATTCCCCCATGTAGGAATTATATTCCCGAGCTATATGGGGCATTGAAATCTGGACTTGCTTTTTCTTCTTTTGAGTCCCTGTAAGCACTTGACAAAGGTTCTACTGTGCTGAAATTTGTGCCTAACATTACAACCTCATTATCCTTCCAGTTCACGAGGATTTCATTTGCTATATGGTATCGGTAATCACAAAACTCTCTCTCTCCATTTTTTTTCAATCTCCTTGGTTGTCAAAAGAGGTTACTGTTTGGTGCTATTTTCTCACAGTGTCAGTAACTTTAATGTTTCGGTTCTTCTGCATTAGCAATGCATCGAAACTTATGAAGAAATTGTCAATAAACAGCTTTCAACTGAATGACAGAAGTAGGAATTAACATTTTTCACAAGTTTTGAAATCACTCTCAATCCTAACGAACCTGCTTGGGTGTCAGATTTACCACAGTATGATGAAAAACTTTGTAGCAAGCCATTTGAACTGTAGAGACACCAAATTTTGTTACCAAATTTGATTGGCTTTCCTCGCATTATATTTTTCCCGAGTGTTTACCATAGTAGGGAACCATCATTTTTTCTATGGAAAGTTCTGCATGTTATGAACAAAAGTTCAGAAATTCTTCTTTCTTGTCGATTTTAGAGCTGTCATTTAGATGTAGACATTTTTTTATTTCCTTTAAATGGTCCTCATCAGTTAGTTCATCAGCGCTGGCAGCTTCAGTCACAACTTCAACATCATCTGCTTCCTAATCTTGTTGAGCCAGTTCCTAAAGAATAGCTTTGTATAGCTACAACAGTAAGTCCTTTTTTATAATGATATGCCATAATTATAATATATACCGAATTATAAACTTCTGCAGCATAAAGAAAAAAATAATGTACTCCAAGCATATAGCATATATTTTCAACAAAATGTATTTTCCATAAATTCACCAGAAATTAGAAATATTTAAATTATGCGCCCCACTTCTGAATGTAAACTACAACACCCAAGTTTTTTCTATTCAAATATTATAATAAAGTACAGGCACTATTCCAACCAGGTATATAATAACATCATAAATAAATATATATATAATTTTTCATAATGTGCATAAAACCTACATAAAAATATACACCTAATTATAAAACCACTGTTGTAAGAACAAATATTTTGTGTCCCCCAAAAATGAGACAATGGCAGGTAATGGGTTGAATCACAATAATTTGACATTTGTTTCAGTTAACAATTTTGGGTTACAGCTACTGTTAGAGTAATAAAAATAGATTTTGGGAATACCACAAATATATATTCTTATGATGTTTGATGATTTGATTGACATATTTTTCTTGTATTTTAAATTATGTTTATCCAAAGCAGATTGTAGTACTTAGTATTTGATGTGTAGATACTAATGTGAGCCAGTATTTTAGCTGCATTTGTGAATGACACTTGTATAAGTAATATGTTAGGTTATATTATCCTAATAATGATAATAATAATAATAATAATATTTTATTGAACCACATAGATCATAACAATGATGTATGGAGAGTCATAGTACGAACAACAATAACAATAATATTTACAAATAAGAATAACATTATAATAATTTTGGTACATTTAACCATATTCATTTAACTTAGGCTAGGTAGAAATTAACATAAAATAAAATTATTTTCTACTATTACAGAATAATAATATTTATTTAAGGTAGGGTTATTAGATATCTATGGTAGGAATTCTATTATTTTCCTTTTATTTTATTAATTAATGACAAAGTCTATATTTATGTTAAAGCAGTGTAAATTGTTGTTAGATCATTTCCTGCATCATGGGTCACCTTCTGCATCTTTGTACTAATGATTACCTGCAACAGATTGTATGTCATACATTAGTTATTGCCACTGAGGAATTCTTGTACACTGTAGTAGAGTTTCTGTTGTAAGAATTGTGTGAGTTTTGTTTTGAATGGGTTCAGTGTATTGATATTTTCAAGGTTTAGTGGTAACGCATTATATAGCATTGTGAGTGCTTTTTTGGCTAAGAGTGGATGTTATCTGTGGTAGATGGATATTTCTGGCCTGTCTAGTGTTGTGAACATGAACAGTAGAATTAAATTTATAGAGTGGTCCTTGGTCTAGTAGATCCTTTTTTACAAAGTTCAAAGTTTCAAAAATGAACTTGCATGGCAGTGGAAGTATTTTCAACTTTTCAAGTAATAATTTGCATTAGGAAAGTTTATTAGAGTTGGTAATTGTTCATATTATTCTCTTCTGTAACCTAAAAGATTGTTTTGTTTCTGGTGCTTGTCCCTGAAATATTATACCATATTTTAGAATGGAACGGACATTTGCATAGTATTCTGTACGTAGGGTATCTTGTGCAATTTGCTGTTAGAACTCTGATGACATAGTTTATTGTGCTGAGTTTCCTATTTAGTGTTTCTAGGTGACAGTTCCATTTCATGTTATCTTGTATAGTAAATCCAAGAAACTGTGTTGTTTGTTTAAAGATGAGGTGGTTGCCATTAAATTCGATGTTATATGTGTGCTGTTTAAATGAATGAGGATTATGGAAGGAAACTATGCAAGTTTTGTCAGTGTTTATTGTGAGTTTATTTTGTTGGAACCATTGAATTAGGATGGCGATAGTGGATTTGGTAGTGTTAAGTAAGTTTTCAGCAGTTTTGGCACGGAATAAGATATTTGTGTCATCAGCAAAAAATACAATTTTGTGGTTTTTGATGATAGATGGGATGTCATTAATATATAGAAAAAAAATAATACTGGTTCCAGGGTGAAGCCCTGAGGAGTTCCATGAGTGACATGCGTGGGTTGAGACCTATGATGTTTTACATGATTTTCGTGTTGGTAGGATACTTGTATTATTTGCTGTCTTTCAGATAAATAAGACTTTAGCCAGTTGTATCCTATTCCCCGAATTCCATAATTTTCTAGTTTACTGAGGAGAATTGCATGGTTAATTATATCAAAATCTTTTGTGAGATCTAGGATAATCCAACAGGGATTTCTTTCTGCTCCAGTGCAATCAAAATTTAATTGAGAAAAATAAATAGAGCAGTTTCAGTAGATCTTTTTTTCTCTAAATCCATGTTCGGAGACTGTAATAATTTTGTTACAAGTTAAGAAGCTTTTTAATGTGTTATTAAATAGTTTTTCTAGATTTTTTGAGAAACCTGTGAGAAATGATATTGGCCTATAGTTTATTATGTTATGATTGTCTCCTTTTTTTGTGAAGAGGTTTTATGATAGCAATTTTAAAAAGTTGTGGGAAGATACCTCGGGTTGTTATACAAGTGAGTGAGTGGTTTGATTATGTACATAGCTATTTTTTTAATGACTGGTACATCAACAATTCCAGAGGATGTTTTGTTTTTCATTTTACTAATTATCTGAAGGACTTCTTCCTCATTTGTTTCCCTGATATACATTGTTGATGTTACATGAATATCATTTGATAGTGCTTTAAGTGTGGTTGTGTTTTGCATATTTTGTAGTTGGTTGGCTATGCCTGTGAAATGCTGGTTAAGTGTATTAGCAACTTTAATGGGGTCAACTATTTTGTAATTGTCTTGTATCAATTCTATGTGTTGTTATTGGTACCTTGCATAGTGGTTTGCTTAACAATATTCCACATAACTTTCATTTTTGTTGTGTCCCGCCAGGGAACGAATCAATAAGTACAAGTTTAAACTCAACAAATGGTTTATTGCAGTAATTGTTACAAGTGAACAATCTTGTCCGAGCCAAGCGGACTACAGAAAGTACCAAAAGCGTAGCCGAGTCGTCTTCCAAAAGTCCAAGCAGTTCGATGTTCCAGAGTCCAGAAAGAGATATCCAAAGTTGATAGCGTTGTCGTCGTCGTAGATAGGTTGTAGATCGTGGTAACTTCGTAACTAGCTCAGCTCACTCCGCTTCTGGAGGTGGTGGTGGTGGCGGCGACCTGCCGGCTGCACCGCGGTGGCGGTGGCCCGCGCGGTGAGCCCTCTGCGCAGGTCGTTTGGTGGGGAAGGAGGGGTTCCTTCCCTGCTAGCTCTCTTGAGCGCGCCCGGCACGTCGTTGGCCGGGGCAGCCCGAGTTGCTGCCGCGACGGCGGCAAATACAATTTTGTGGTACGCATACCACATCCTCCCCTCCTATTTGTTGCTGTAGGGACGGTGCCGGCGTCGCAGCCTGGTACTCCTCCTTTGCACTCGCTCCTGTGCTGGTTGCTCTGGGGGAGCCTGTTGCGGGAGAGGTGGTAGGCTCACCATCTGCTCATTATCTGCAGCTGCTGGAGGTGGGCTGCTCTCCTCTTGCGACGTGGATGGTTGTGGCTCCGTTATCTCGCTGTCCTGTAAAGAAGGTGAACTAATTAACTCACTTAACGCCCTTTGTCATACATGCTTTGGGGAACTGCGCGCGATCGACTTCCTGGTCCGTAGATCTTCCCCTGATTTGGTCCTGGTGCCTCCTTGCTGTCCTAAAGGTGGTGCGTACTAAATAAATTCTCGATCCTATTATGTCAGTTACTACTCCAGGTGCCCACTTAGGGTTATCTTTGAAGGTTTTAACGTATACTTTGCATCCGATTGCATACTTTCCTACGGACTCATGGGTTTGCTCCTCCGTGATAGTAAAGACCGCGGTTGCCTCCCGTGAAGGATCTGGGCGGGGCTTTTCCCTGATGTGCCCGGCATGGCACGGTACGTAGACAGTGTGCTAAGCAGTGCCTCTTCTTTCGGCACGCCCGCGTCCCTTGCTTTCTTCATCGACTGTTTGAACGTCTGGAC
Source organism: Laupala kohalensis (assembly GCA_002313205.1). Taxonomy (NCBI): domain Eukaryota; kingdom Metazoa; phylum Arthropoda; class Insecta; order Orthoptera; family Trigonidiidae; genus Laupala; species Laupala kohalensis. The sequence goes on from NNCF01127236.1 coordinate 31,774, forward strand.
CAGCCTCTCACCTTCCCCGTTGGACTGCGGGTGGAACGGAGGCGCCAACGCATGTTGGATCCCGTTCCTGTGGCAAAAATCTGCAAACTGAGTTGAAGTGAACTGCGTTCCGTTGTCTGACACTATCGTCCTGGGCAAACCTTCTATCGCAAATATGCGCTGTAAGGCTACTATTGTAGATGATGTGTTGGCCGTCCTGATTGCTGTAGTAAATGGGAAGTTTGATAGTGCATCGACCACGATTAACCACATTTCTCCCAGAAATGGTCCTGCGTAGTCGATATGAACCCTTTCCCATGGTTCGTTTGGTGCAGGCCAACTGCCCAAGTGCCCTGGAGGTGCTGCCTGATTCACCTGGCATGCATTACAACTTCGTATCCGTGCTTCGATGTCTCGGTGTATGCCAGGCGAATAACAGTGTTGCCTGGCTAGTTGTTTCGTGCGTACTATGCCCCAATGTCCCTGGTGCAGTAATTCTAAAACTGTCTCTCTTAACATCTTCGGAACTACTACTCTATTCCCGAGTGCTGTACTGAGCAACATTACTTTACTAACCACTGTTAACCTGTCTCTAAGCTTGTACCATGTTGTAAGATTGGCGTGAGCCTTAATAGAAGCTGGACACCAGTATTGGACGAACTCCCTTACTTGCTGTAGGGTTGCATCGCTTCCAGTGGCGGAAGCTATGGTTGTTGCTTTGACCGGAAAACAGGTTAGTCTCTCCTCGTCTAACGCGTCCAATTGTAGGCAGGCTATGTCCAGCGTGTCGAATGCGACATCTGGACCCATCGGCAGGCGCGACAGAGCGTCCGCGTTTGCGTGCTGCGATGTGGATCTGAAAACTATAGAATAGTTATAGTCCGATAAGAACAAAGCCCACCTTTGCAATTTACGCGCAGTCATTTCTGGCAACTTTGTCGCTGGGTTAAATAAGGTTACCAGCGGCTTATGGTACGTTATGATAATGAACTTGTGTCCGTACAAGTACTCATGAAATTTTCTCACCGCGAACACAATTGCTAACGCTTCTTTTTCTATCTGGGAATAATTCTTCTGGTGTATGTTCAGAGACTTGGAGGCGAACGCTACTAGATGTTCCTGTCCGTTCTCATCTTTCTGAGATAGGACTGCCCCGATGCCGTAGTCCGATGTGTCGGCTGCGATGGTTGTAATTCTGTCCGGTGTGAAGTATTGTAACTTCACTGTATTGAGCAACTCTTGTTTTAGCTGCTGAAATGCCTTGTCCTAGTGCTCTGTCCAAAGCCATTTTTCTCCCTTCTTTCTCAGTCTGTTAAGTGGCGCCGCGATCGTCGAAACGTTATGGATGAATTTTCCATAGTAATTTAGTTTTCCAATGAACGACTCTAATTGCTTAATGTTCTGAGGTACAGGTAGGTGTTGTATCGCCAGTACGTTGTCCTGGGTAGATCGAATTCCGTCTGCGTCTAGAACGTGGCCTAGTTGGCAGCCCGAGTTGCCCCGATCGTTGTCGCGGCGGCGGCAAATACAATTTTGTGGTACGCATACCAATATTTTGTTCGTGGATTTCTCTATGTATTTGTCACTCGTCATCTGTTTGGCTTTAATTATTACTTTCTTAAGCTCTACCTTGTATTGTTTATAATATGTTTTGAGTTGAATGGGATATGATGGTTGTTTAGTTAACATATGGAGTCTTCTCTTCTGTTCACATGTTGTTTTGATTCCTTTAGTCAGCCAATGTTTTTTACTTTGCGGTTTTTGTGTTTGCTGCTTATATGGATGGGATATGTCAAAATAATTTAATAACTGGTAGAAAAATTTGTTGTACTTGTTATCTACATTAGAGGTTTCATAAACCTGAGTCCATGTTTCATTATTTAGAAGTGTTAGAAGTGTACTTAAATTTGTGGAGTTAAATGTTCTTCTGTTAGATACTATGGGGGGCTTTTGGGAGTTAGTATCAGTTTTAAGTGAGAGGACCTATGCGTTGTGGTCACTTAGTCCTGTATCATATCCAGAGGCAAGATAAATGTGCTTGCTCCTGTCAATTAGCATTTGGTCAATTATTGTTTGAGTGCTATTTGTTACTCTTGTGGGTTTGTTTATTATGGTTAAACGATTTCACTAGGTGGAAGAACTTTTCTCGTTCATGTTCAATGATGTTATTTGTTTGTAAAGTCACTGTTCAGATCTCCACAAATAATGATAGAATGGTTCTTGTGTTTTGACAGTTTGTTAAGAACTGCTTCTAGGTTTTTTCTGAAGGTTTCAAGATTTCTATCAGGTGCTCTGTAAATATTTAAAATAAATATCTTCAAACCGACGATTTCAACTATAGTACACTCAAAGTCTGAGTTCTTAAACAAGTAGTAAAAATCTGTGTTTTGCCTGGATTCTATGTTATGTTTTAGGTAAATACAAGAACCTCCATATGCGTGATGCTTATTTTTGTCATGTTTATTTATTTTATGGCAATAAAATCCTGCTAGATAGTACCCTGGTAGTGATGTGATGTTAATTTGAGTGTGTGACAGCCAATGTTCAGTGAAATGTAGTACTGATATATGCCTTAATGTTGTATCTAACTGTACCTCTAGCAAATTTATTTTGTTTTTTAATGATCGTATGTTTTGGTGTAGAATAGATAGTGTTTTGTTGCTTGTCAAGTCAGGTGCAGAAGTTAGGGAATGCTATAGGTTCATGGGTTTGTTGGGTTTGGGGGCATGTCATAGGTTATAGGATGTGATGCGACAAGCAGGTGTATTGAGTCAGAGTTTGGGTGATGTGGATTGGCAGGACACCACAGAGGCAAAGGAAGGTATGATGGAGCAAGGGATTAGAGATGGAGAGTTAGGGTGAGTAGGAGAAGTGAGAGGAATGGGTGTGAGTGGAAGACGCAAAGTAACTGGTGAGCAAGTAGGAATGGAAGTTGGAGGAGGATTGGGTGAGAGTGGTGGATTGAAAGGAGATGATGGTTTGTTTGCAAAAACAGGAATGGAGGTGGTTTCAGGTGGAGAATTGTGTGTACCCAGGATCCTTGTTGTAATAAGCCTAGCAAGAGTGTGTTTACCAGATTATAGTAAAGAGAGTAGAAACATGAATCTGGGTAGAGTTCCTGCCAGAAGAAACTAGTTTCTTTCAGGACAAAGAGAGAATAAAACTGTTGCTCAAATCTCTAATATAAGAACTGTATAAAATAATTAAATAAAGATAAAATTTTAATCTGATGTGGATAGCTTAAATAATGTGTAAACAGCATTTACACATCAATGTGAAAAGTAATTTATTTTGAAAAACAAACTTAGTGCTGTGGCAGGTTTCAATAAATGTTGGTTTGTACAACAATGGGGTGGGGAGGTTCACTATTTTGCCATTCTTGGAAAACAATTTACCTACCTGTCTTTATTTTAACTTATAAATATATAACAGATAAATAGAATGAGTGTAAATTAAAGGCAGTCTTTCACTTGAGCAAAATACCCATCATCCTTCAGTAAGTTTAAAATTCATAGTATTTACTACCAGTTTAAAAGTTTAAGTAATTATAAATTTACTAGTTCAGTTGAAACATAATTTTTTAATGGATTGGAAAAATTTATTTTCTTTAATCCCAATCAAAAGCTAAATCAAATGTGTGAATTTGTCTTGAAAACTGAATTTTTAATTTTTTTAGATCTAATTAAATTTATCTACAGTTATCTATAAAACAAATTCATTTATTGCATCTCACAGGGATGCAACAGGTTAATTCTTAAAGAGGAACAGGTTTTTCAATTTCCTTCTCCTAAAATAAATTTATTTCTTCCAGCTGTTTTTTTGCAAATTATTTTTCTCTCGGAAGAAACTTCCCAACCCTTAATTAAATACTGATAAAATGTTTTTGTTAGAATATATTTTAAAATGCACTTTTTTTATTGACATGGTGGCCAGAATCTGGAAAACCTGGAAAAGGGAGGAAGTTTGGTTGTCATGGAAATTTGCACTGTCAGAGAAACAACTAAAATGTGTTAAAAATCATTTTGTATAAATAATATAAAAAAATACATACATCTATAAAATTTGAGTAATTAAAAATTAACCATTTTTATCTTTTGAAATAACTCAAATTTAGAGATGTGTAATTACTTTTATTTATATCTATTTACAACTTGATATTTTCCAATATCTAAATTTTTAGCATAGAAGTGCATTAGACAATGGTTTATTCAATAATGATTACGAATAATAAAAAAATATACATGAAAATTTGTTTCTCTTGGTTATTTACCTTACTTAGATAAGAAACAGACATATTTCATGCTGTCCATAATGAATGTGATTGTTATCAAGATGCCTTAAAGCCAAAAAGAGTAACTGGAAACACAGAAACAAAAAAAGAAGCCAGAAAACTCTAAACAGAACTAAGATGGGAAGAACTTGCTCATAAGAAATCATGATTCTTAAAGAATAGTTGAAGAATATACTCTAATAAATCAAAATAGACTGGGATTATAAGTAGTTGTGGTTATTGTCTTAATAATTTGAACATTTTATTTTATAAGATTGTTTTAACAATTATTTAACATGAATGAGAATTTTTTGTTCCAGATGTAAGAGTGTAAACTGTATATTTAATTTACATTTAGAGTGATAAAGCCACGTAAACTTGTTTTTATGCATTTTTTGTATAATTTTTGTTCCAATTTTAAAAATAATTAATTAGTTAACATACAGTATAATGTGCTCTGCAAGTTATCATGAAAACTAATTTGCAATGATTTGTAAAAAAAGTTGGTGAAAAATGTAAAATATTGTCTTAAAAACCCAGATAAGTAAGGAAAATTCGTTTTCGTAAAAACTGGCAACTCTGGTTGACTTGCATCTGTTTTACTTTTTATATACAAAATATATACTTAAAACTATTAATACTTAATACTTAAATTTATACTTAGTTTTCATACTTAAAACATGTATTAGTGTATTTCTTCATAGGAAAAACCCATTTTAGTGCATTTTTTTCATATGTAAAATCTATTTTAGTATATATTTTTCATACTTTAAACATAATTAGTGTATGTATTTAAAATACGAAACCAGAAATATTACCGATTGTAGATAATGCAAATGTCATCCAATGTTATCTGTGAGAAAAGGAATTTGTTGTAAAATTTATTATTAGTTTCTAACTTATTAATACTAAAGTATGAGAGGAATATCCAAACTGTATTGTGGAATTCTGATATTTTGGTTATCCTAAAACACTTGCAGTAAACAGAAATCATATTACTTGGAGTAGTTTTGAAAAGCGAGTTAGATAAAATGCTGAAATGATACATCCTCTTTCATTTTGTTTTTTGTTTTTTTTGCTTTGATCAGTAAGTAATTTTTACATTGAGAAACAAACCAAATTCACTCTATTCTAAGTTGCTCATAACGTTGTAAATATTCATTTATTTAGGAGATCAAGATTAATAAGAGCACAGGTCAACCAGTATGTGGTGGATGGGAAGATGTCTAGTTTGACATCTGAACACTGTCAGTATAGTTTCCATGTAAATTGCTTAATTGTAAATGCAACAGGTCGTTTTAATGGAGTTAAGTTGACTTCTGAATACTTCAAGTGTAATTTGTCCTAACGAGTACTGAATTAAATGTTTTTTTATTGCAATGAGAAGCTGGAGACACTCTTATTAATATTACATATTTTTATCCAAGATGTGTATTACATTAATCTCATCATGATAAAAGTTAGTGATATTTTATTCAAATTCTAACAGTGTGGCTTAGTGGGTGGAACTGAACTGCTAGCTAGACCGGTGGAATTTGCTTCCAGGTGAGGTTATGGGATTTATACTCCTGTCTCACTGTCTAGACTGACTCCAAGGCCTATTTAGACTGTTGAACAAACATAATATCTATTCTGGGGATTGCATTGATCAGAGAGTTGGATCAAGCTGGACACAAATACCTTTGACTGTGACTGAGAAACTGCGCTGTTTTACCCTCTTCTAATTCCAAGAGCATTGTGCAAGACCAATAGCTTGTAGGACAATTTAACTGCTGATCTTCATACAAAATCCCATTTGATGGTTGTCACTGTTATCCTAAAACACTATCTTTTAAAATTTTAACATGTACATTAATAGATTAATGTAGCTAAAGTTATTTAAATGATTAGATTTTACACATATCTTTAAAGATTTTAGATTATAAACTTATTTCAATTGTAAATCCATCTTGGACACCATTATGTATGTTTAACAAATTACTTTTGTAATCATATTTATTAATATATGATGTATTTTTTTCTCAAATTATACATCAGTAGTATCAAAATCTATAAATACTTCAACTATTTCTCAATCAATTTTGTAATTGGGTAATTATTTGATATCTGATTTGTGTGTTTAAATTTCTTCAGTGGTAGGATTCACAAATGGAAAACTTGGTGAAGTGATGTATTCAAAGAACTGGAAACAAAAACATATAGATTTCTTAGATTGACATATTGTGTTGTAGTATGGCTTTCTATTAGTGTAAAGTTTTCTATTTTGAATTCCTTTCAGTGGTTTATCTTTCTTGGGTAAGAATGGTGCTCGGTAATTTCAGAAGTAAGGTAGAAAACATTAATCTTTCTTTTCTTGTATTCACTTATCTTGTTATTATTTCCAGGTAATGGTAGAAGCAGACCCTCGGGCTGCATGGGTGAAATGGAGAATGGTTCGAATGATGGTAAACTGAGCAGAAACCAGCTAATGTTAATGCCGAAGCTACTGTTTAGCCTGCATCTTCCCTCACAAATCTAATTCAGGGTATTGAAAATTCCTCCTCGTCCACCTCATCTCCCCTTGTTATGGTTTCTGGCAATACAACAATTCCAGCTCAGATATCGCAACCTCCAGCACTGTCTGCTTTGCTAACTACTACTGGCGCCTCAACTATAATGAACTCGACTCAGTCCCCGGTTTCTCCTTCTGGTGTCACTCCTGTCACTCTTTCGGGTCAGGCTGCTACATCCTTAGAACAACACTCCTCGTCATCTCCTATACCAGCCCAAACGCCAAACTGTCTTGGAAACACTGTGAAGGATGGGAGAGTACCTGCTGGCCAGAGAGTGCGTCCTGCTGGACCACAAGAAACAGTGCCCAAAGCTACACCTCAGAATGTACAAGGTAGCCCTGGGACTCCTGAAATTGTTACACAAATGAAGACAACCCAAGGTATGACTGAGGCCAAAGTACCCCAAGTCAACCTCATTCAAAGTAAATCAGGAATTACTATTCAAGGTACAAATATAAAAACCACTCCTCAAGGTACAAGAATTATTAAAATATTAAATAATATTTTAGAACCTAGTGCTGAAGTTTTATCAAGCAATACCAAGCCTGTAGGAGATAAAATAATATTGCTACCTTCTGGAGCCGTGGCAGCAGATACAACAGGGAAACCAATTATTATTATTACTGTACCTGAACAGCAAGAGAGTCTTCCAAATACTGCAACAGTTGCTTCCAAACCTGCTGGTGGGACGCATATGCATACTTCTCCCCCTCAAAGCATGCCACAGGCTCTTACATTGGGAAGAAAACCGTTGACTACGCAAGTTACCACAGGCACAGATGGGATGAATACTTTCACTTCAATGTCAAGTCCGAGTTGCGTACAACCAGCTAATGTTAATGCCGAAGCTACTGTTTTACCTGCATCTTCCCTCACAAATCTAATTCAGGGCACTGAAAATTCCTCCTCGTCCACCTCATCTCCCCTTGTTATGGTTTCTGGCAATACAACAATTCCAGTTCAGATATCGCAACCTCCAGCACTGTCTGCTTTGCTAACTACTACTGGCGCCTCAACTATAATGAACTCGACCCAGTCCCTGGTTCCTGCTTCTGGTGTCGCTTCTGGTGCCACTCCTGCTGTTCTTTCGGCTGAGGCTGCTTCTACCTTTGAACAAAACTCCTCGTCGTCTTTTACTCCAGCCCAAACACCAAACTGTCTTGGAAACACTGTGAAGGATGGGAGTGAACCTGCTGGCCAGAGAGTGCGTCCTGCTGGACCACAAGAAACAGTGCCCAAAGCTACACCTCAGAATGTACAAGGTAGCCCTGGGACTCCTGAAATTGTTACACAAATGAAGACAACCCAAGGTATGACTGAGGCCAAAGTACCCCAAGTCAACCTCATTCAAAGTAAATCAGGAATTACTATTCAAGGTACAAATATAAAAACCACTCCTCAAGGTACAAGAATTATTAAAATATTAAATAATATTTTAGAACCTAGTGCTGAAGTTTTATCAAGCAATACCAAGCCTGTAGGAGATAAAATGATATTGCTACCTCCTGGAGCCGTGGCAGCAGATACAACAGGAAAACCAATTATTATTATTACTGTACCTGAACAGCAAGAGAGTCTTCCAAAAACTGCAACAGTTTCTTCCAAACCTGCTGGTGGGACGCATATGCATACTGCTCCCCCTCAAAGCATGCCACGGGCTCTTACATTGGGAAGAAAACCGTTGACTATGCTAGTTACCACAGGCACATATATTAAGAATACTATCACTTCAATGCCAAGTCCGAGTTGTGTACAACCAGCTAATGTTAATGCCGAAGCTACTGTTTTACCTGCATCTTCCTTTACAAATCTAACTCAGGGCACTGAAAATTCCTCCTCGTCCACCTCATCTCCTCATATGGTTTCTGGCAATACAACAATTCCAGCTCAGATATCGCAACCTACAGCACTGTCTGCTTTGCTAACTACTACTGGCGCCTCAACTATAATGAATTCGACCCAGTCCCTGGTTCCTGCTTCTGGTGTCACTCCTGTCGCTCTTTTGGGTCAGGCTGCTACAACCTTAGAACAAGACTCCTCGTCATCTCCTATACCAGCCCAAACGCCAAACTGTCTTGGAAATATTGTGAAGTTTGGGAGAGTACCTGCTCGCCAGAGAGTGCGTTCTGCTGGACCACGAGGAACAGTGTCCAAAGCTACACATCAGAATGTACAAAGGAAGCTCCAGATCATTCTGCCGAAACCTGTAGCCCAAGGTAGCCCTGGGACTCCTGAAATTGTTACACAAATGAAGACAACCCAAGGTATGACTGAGGCCAAAGTACCCCAAGTCAACCACATTCAAAGTAAATCAGGAATGACTATTCAAGGTGCAAATAGAAAAACCATTCCTCGAGGAACAAGAATTGTGAAAATGTTAAATTCTACTTTAGCAGCAGGTGCTGCACTTCCACCGAGTAATACCAAACCTAAAGGAGATAAAATGATATTGCTACCTTCTGGAGCCGTGGCAGGAGGTAAAACAAGCAAATATATTATTATTACTGTGCCTGGACCGCACGAGGGTCTTCCAAAGACTGTGACAGTTGCATCCAAACCTGCTGATGGAACACAGATGCTTACTGCTCCCCCTCAAGACTTGCAACGGGCTCTTACATTGGGAAGAAAACAGTTTATTATGCAAGTTACCTCAGACACATATGGTAAGAAAACTGTCACATTACTGCCAAATCCAAGTTGTGTACAACCGGCTAATGTTAATGCTGGAGCTTCTATTTTGCCTGCATCTTCCGTCACAAACTTCACTGAGGGTATTGAAAATTCCTCCTCGTCCACCTCATCAACTCTTATGTTTTCTCACAATACGACACCTCTAGCTCAGATATCGCCACCTCCTGCACTTTCTACTTTGCAAGCTAATACTTGCGCTTCAACTATAAAGAATCCGACCCAGTCCCCAGTTTCTGTTTCTGGTGTCACTCCTGCTGCTCTTTTGACTCAGACTGCTTCTACCTTAGATCAAAACTCTTCGTCATCTCGAACAAGAGTCCAATCACCACATAAACCAGAGGCTATGCTTACTACAGTAAGTACTGATGAAACGCCAAAACTCAAACGTAAAAACTCCTCGTCATCTCGAACAAGAGTCCAATCACCACATAAACCAGAGGCTATGCTTACTACAGTAAGTACTGATGAAATTCCAAAACTCAAACGTAAAAAATCCTCGTCATCTCGAACAAGAGTCCAATCACCACATAAACCGGAGGCTATGCTTACTACAGTAAGTACTGATGAAACGCCAAAACTCAAACGTAAAAACTCTTCATCATCTCGAACAAGAGTCCAATCACCTCATAAACCAGAGGCTATGCTTACTACAGTAAGTACTGATGGAACGCCAAAACTCAAACGTAAAAACTCCTCGTCATCTCGAACAAGAGTCCAATCACCACATAAACCAGAGGCTATGCTTACTACAGTAAGTACTGATGAAACGCCAAAACTCAAACGTAAAAACTCCTCGTCATCTCGAACAAGAGTCCAATCACCACATAAACCAGAGGCTATGCTTACTACAGTAAGTACTGATGAAACGCCAAAACTCAAACGTAAAAACTCCTCGTCATCTCGAACAAGAGTCCAATCACCACATAAACCAGAGGCTATGCTTACTACAGTAAGTACTGATGAAACGCCAAAACTCAAACGTAAAAACTCCTCGTCATCTCGAACAAGAGTCCAATCACCACATAAACCAGAGGCTATGCTTACTACAGTAAGTACTGATGAAACGCCAAAACTCAAACGTAAAAACTCCTCGTCATCTCGAACAAGAGTCCAATCACCACATAAACCAGAGGCTATGCTTACTACAGTAAGTACTGATGAAACGCCAAAACTCAAACGTAAAAACTCCTCGTCATCTCGAACAAGAGTCCAATCACCACATAAACCAGAGGCTATGCTTACTACAGTAAGTACTGATGAAACGCCAAAACTCAAACGTAAAAACTCCTCGTCATCTCGAACAAGAGTCCAATCACCACATAAACCAGAGGCTATGCTTACTACAGTAAGTACTGATGAAACGCCAAAACTCAAACGTAAAAACTCCTCGTCATCTCGAACAAGAGTCCAATCACCACATAAACCAGAGGCTATGCTTACTACAGTAAGTACTGATGAAACGCCAAAACTCAAACGTAAAAACTCCTCGTCATCTCGAACAAGAGTCCAATCACCACATAAACCAGAGGCTATGCTTACTACAGTAAGTACTGATGAAACGCCAAAACTCAAACGTAAAAAATCCTCGTCATCTCGAACAAGAGTCCAACCACCACATAAACCAGAGGCTATGCTTACTACAGTAAGTACTGATGAAACGCCAAAACTCAAACGTAAAAAATCCTCGTCATCTCGAACAAGAGTCCAACCACCACATAAACCAGAGGCTATACTTACTACAGTAATTACTGACGAAACGCCAAAACTCAAACGTAAAAACTCCTCGTCATCTCGAACAAGAGTCAAATCACCACATAAACCAGAGGCCATGCTTACTACAGTAAGTACTGATGAAACGCCAAAACTCAAACGTAAAAAATCCTCGTCATCTCGAACAAGAGTCCAATCACCACATAAACCAGAGGCTATGCTTACTACAGTAAGTACTGATGAAACGCCAAAACTCAAACGTAAAAACTCCTCGTCATCTCGAACAAGAGTCCAATCACCACATAAACCAGAGGCCATGCTTACTACAGTAAGTACTGATGAAACGCCAAACTGTCTTGCAAATTCTCGTGCTAAGGCTGCGGCTGTTGTTAATACTCGGGCAGTAAATTTACTTTCTACATTCCAGGTATTCACCACTAATATGGGTCAGGCCTCATCCATAAGGAATCCGACCCAGTTCCCGGTTTCTGCATCTGGTGTCACTCCTGCTGCTCTTTTGGCTCAGACTGATTCTACCGTAGAAAAAAACTCCTCGTCATCTCCTACACGAGTCCAACCACCACATAATCCAGAGGCCATCCTTACCAACACAGTAAGTACTGATAAAACGCCAAACTGTCTTGCAAGTCCTCCTGCTGGGTCTGCGAATGGTGTAAATGCTGAGGCTGTGAATTCATCTTCTACATTCCAGGCCTTCATCACTAATGGTACAACTATTAAATCAAAAATGAAGGATTTGCCAAATGGATCCGAAGTTAATATGCATGATAAATCCAAATCACTTTTAAATGGTATCAAGTCCCAGGAAATGGAAGCTGATCCGTTAAGTACATTAACAACATCTGCTCAAGCTTCTACTGAAGTAAATCGGGAAGCTCCGTGGTTTGATGTAGCTGTAGTAAAAGGAACTACTTTTACTGTTAATTCATTCTTTCTTCCCTCCGAAGGAGAATTAATTCAGCCTAAAGGCAGTAGAAGATTTACTACTGGGGCATTACCTGATCATACCCGGTGCAAGAAGTTGTCTCTTGAGCCTGGAACGGCTTATAAGTTTAGAGTGGCTCGTATAAATTCTTGTGGTCAAGGACCTTGGAGTGAGGTATCTGCCTTTAAAACTTGCTTACCTGGACTTCCTGGAGCTCCGTCGACCATCAATATTTCTAAATTTTTGGATGGAGTCCATTTATCTTGGGAACCTTCTCCAAGTACCTTTGGGCAATTTGTCGAATACTCTGTATTCCTGGCTGTTCGTAACGCCACATCACAAGCTCAACGAGATACCAAAGTTGTGTCGAGTACATCCACACAATTGACATTTGTTAGGGTGTATTCCGGTCCTGCTAATCAATGTACAGTGGTCAATAATTCATTGTCTGCAGCCTATATTGATGTGACCAAAAAGCCAGCGATTATCTTCAGGATTGGTGCTCGAAATAAGAATGGATACGGACCAATAACACAAGTAAGGTGGTTGCAGAATACGTCCACGCAGATGAAAAGTATGGCTGAGAAACGGCCTAATGAAGCATCCCGATTACAAAAAGTTTCTCCTCATAAGAGACTGAAGTCAAAAGATGCTATGTGAATTGTTTTACTTTTGCAAGGCATTGACTTATATGTGTTGGTACAAACACGTACTTTGGGTGCATAAAATGAGTGTTGAGTATCATAGGATAGTTGTGTGTTCATTTTGAGAATGGCGAAATCAATTATAGATGTTTGTTTTCTCTTCCCTACCTTGATATTTCTGTTTGTACCATCTGTAATTATAGTGCCAGTTAACCCAGTAAGGGCGACATGGCATATTAGCCTTTGTCCTGAGAAACTGTTCGATTTTTGTATAATTCTGACGGAGAGAGGTGGTAGTAACGTCAGATTAATATTTTATTGTAATTTGTTCTGTGCTAATTGTTTGCCCCCTTGTAAAACTTTTTCATGTAATTTTGAGGTCTAGATATATCTAGTAAATTAGGTTTTGATATTAAAAATATACAAAGTAATTTACAATGTACTTTATTTATACATTGAGTTATCCAGTTTTTCTGAAGATAAGTAGCTTTCAATTGTACATTTAATGACTTATTGAGAACCTAGTTTGGGAACTTCTCATTTTATGAGTTATGTACATTTGGTAATGTTGGATTACATTTTGACCGGTGTACTTGATGTTGTTTGATGATTTGTATCTTAAGTCTAGTTATGATTAGTTAGTTGGTAAAGATCTCCACTCCTGAAATCTTATAAATGATTATTCTGATTTTACCTGAAGCTGTGCGATGAAGTGTAGCGCATTGTGTGGAAGGCTTATTTGCAAGAAATTGGGACACTAGGATTGGAGAGTGCGTGAATAAAGTACATTTTTAAATTTTTTTAAATTATTTAAGTGTGTTCAAAATGTGATGACAAGACGAATTTTGTTCAAAATATTTAAAATATAATTTCTATATGTTATTTGTGTAAATGAGGTGCCAAAACACCAGGCAGAAATTGTAGAGAAATATTTGAATTTTTGACAGTGCGGTTCTATGGAGAAATGTGAACATATTTCATCCGACTGTATTTCATCTGACCTGACATCTGTATTGCATTTCATTATATACATTTTCTTGAACTCACATGTTTTTTGAAATATTAAAAGCCCCCACCCTTAACATTCATGTTTTGAAAGGAATCTGGCATTTCCTGTAAGACATTTTCATTTATTTGTTATATCGATTTTGATCTATGAGAACAGGATTAATCAGGGTAACTTGTGCAAACATTATTTTCAATTGGAAAACAAAAAATGTAAGCAACTTTGAAATAGTATAGTGAATCTAATAATATTTTTCCTAATAATTGAAAGCTTTGTTCATTATTCATTTATATCTTAAGAAAATGTCAAATCACTAAGAGTTCATGGAGTTAAAATATTTCTTTTGTTACACATTAATAAATTATGACATTGGGTTCCCTTTCTAACATCATAGTGGACTCTTGAGTTTAGTCTGTACAGGTTTACTATGTACTTCTTGTATAGGTAGGGAAAATGCAGATACGCACTAGGGAGAGCCAACATGACTCTCCCCGCGTGTGGGACTCTCCGAACAACTCAACCATACCCTCTAAAAACCCTCCTGAATTACAACTCAAATCTCAAGTATCAACATATCTCAAAACATTACACAAATCATTACAAAAATAAATAAAAAAAGAGAGAGGAAAATGAAATTACCCTAGCGTCGGAATCGAAAACAACAAGAGGTAACCAAGGAAGGTCAGGAAAGAGAAAGGAAGGAGTCTAGTGGAAGTAATGACGCACTCAGCTCGGGGTCCCGTGTTCGCCAAACACGTACTTACTAGATGTAAGTCCCCTGCGGGGGGGGGGTATCAACGCTGCTTCGAAGATGTAGATGATGGGTGCATTTTCAAATAAAAGAGCTTGGAGAAGTTTGGAAAGTAAAGAAACAAATACATCTCAAATATAAATTTCTAGGAAAAGTTGTTTTCAATTAGGAATTTACAAGTGGTAAAACATTACTTTTACAGTCCTGGCAATTCAATATTGTACTTTTCACATACATCCTGTGTGTACCTGTAATTTCAGATATTTTAATTAAATTGTATTTGCAGTATCCACTGCAAACACATTCGAATTGCCTGCCCGCATGTCGATCCTGCTGTCAACGCTGTAGCTTGAGCAGCGAGGCCGAAACCACCCCGCCCGCGTTGCCCACGGTAGCCGTCTTCATCGCCACACCGGCTGGTCGGTAGGCCGCTCCCCCCTCCCCGCGGGACAGGGATAAAACGGCTACTCACGGCCCAGAGAAGGGCGGGCAGAAGAGAAGCAAAGAGCGACACGAGTCTTGCGACTGCGCCTGCACTTACCATGGGAACGTCAACCGGCGACGTTCCTTGCGATTCTTCTAGACTTCTACGGCAGTTGTACTATCGGAACACTACCTCGCTCGAAAGAATCAACGGCGACCCAGCGCATATACGGATTTCCCCTCTGGTACAACGACGACTCAGGCTAGTACACGTGTCAGATTTGGATTTTGTAACAGAGTATATTTCTTCAGCTCTCAATAAACTCTTTTTATTAAACGTTTATCATCCATCTCGGCAGTCCTAACCCGGATATAACAGTATTATTGGTGTGGAGTATACGTTAGGAATTACACAATCTAAGTACAGTGGGACAAACCTCGTTTTTCCTTCTGCGGTCACGAATTTTGCGCAAAACACATCACCGCAACGTAATGAAAGACTGAAATATCCAAATGGAAATCTGGAACAGTATCTAATGGTAGTTTATTTTTATATTTATTATATTTTTAACACAGAATTTGAAACAATTATATCTGCAACTTCTATTCGATTCAACAAAGAAAATAGAATTTCTAAAACCACCATTTATTTTTCTAAAAAAGTGAGCTTATAGCGCCCTAGAGGTGAATATGCAAGTGCTACAAGTGATAAACCTACACCTTTTTCTAAAGAATTGAGGTCGACAAACGAAAATTTGAGAAAACGTCGTGGTACGCACGTACCGCTATCGTTTTTCTCTGCTCCCATCGACCTCACCGATCCCCCTCCACCATTCCATCGAAGGTTGCAAGCCCGCTCATTATCGTTCATTTTCGCTGCCCATCTCAAAACTTCTTGGCATGTCTGTAAGTGTTCTTAAAACTTTTGAACCACTCATCCGATTTACGTGATTCCTTTTTTAGAGAGATATTTTTGCATACGCTGTTTAAACGGTTAGAAATAGGTGACAACAATGAACGGCAATAATGTTCGTCTAAAAGAGTTCTACAAAAGAGTCCGCGACAACACATATCTACCTGCAAAAGTTAATCTAAATTATAAAATACTTCAACATAAGAGAGTAATTCAAGTAGGTAAAAAACTCATCAAATTAAATGCGTTCTTTGTTTTGTGCATTTAAGAGAGATGAAAATTGTCTTTAAATCGTAAAACTTGGGCGAATGGTTTAGATTTTACAAACGTTTTAGATTCACTAGTCCCCGCTGCCGCTCCGTGTGTCGCCTCGGGCGAGAATTCGACCGGTGTGCCATCCGGCCATACATGTGCTCCACGTGAAGACTCCTTTGTAGACTTGTCATTTTCGACTGTTGTGAAGTGTGAAGAGGAGTTAGGGTGTAACATAACGCAAACACACGTGAGAAAATATGGCGGGTTTCTCGTGGTCTGATATAACATTTACGATTTAAATGATGACACTCAATATAAGGAAATTCGGCGTTTTTCAGGAAGTGCGGAGATGATAAGATTCTCATCGCCGCGTTTTCAGTGGCTGATGTTGTTCGTAGACACAATCTTTGCTGTCCCAGAATAAACAAAATAACAAGCCAAATTAATACAAGAAAGGCTGCAAGTAAATAAACATCCTTATTCAGGTAGTCAAAAATTAAAAATAAGTTTTTATTAACACTAACACACTTGGGGGGGGGGG
>NNCF01127236.1:48461-89925 GCA_002313205.1 Laupala kohalensis
ACACTAACACACTTGGGGGGGGGGGGCAATCCACGCCACAGCGAAGTCTCTCATTCGGTAAATTTTATTCTGTAACTCCATGTACCTCTCCATTTACATCCCCTCACATCTTCCTGCTCAGTTGTCGCACGCCCTTCTTTACTTACATTTATATTGTTTACAACTTCGAGAACGATTCAACCTATAACGTTGAAAGGAACTCAAATCGTTGTTCGTTTCACCATGTTTTATGCAATATAAGTAATCAAACTGTTCGTCAAAAATTAACAATAATGTAATATTGAGACCGTACATTGAATTAAATAATAATTTAAAAACACGTTCTCAAAATTTAACAAATAATAACTATTTAGAATTTAGCTAGCAGAAGGGAACGCAGAGGGTGGTCTGGAGCAAGCATGGGAAAGTATTGTCGGCAAAACCTCACAGGCTCTTTAGAAATATAAGAATACAAAAAACAACAACATAAAACCCATTATTTGCAAAGATTCAAAGCAGCAGCGCCGAAACCACATGCCGAGGGACAGACGAGTTTGAACATGCAAAATTAGAAAAAGGACTCTTTAGAAATACGAATCTCAAAATTCATTCTAACAGAAAGACTTCAGAAAGAGCGGATGTAAGGTAATATTATTTTCCCAAGGCAATATGGAACTGAACATTTGACGAGAGCGAAAAGGTCGAGGCGGTAGAGGATGTCAAAGAAGGGTCTAGTAGTCTAGGTACTCGCGTCGAAAAAAGGCAAAGAAGTAGGTAGCCGCACATGTCTCTGGGGATGTTAGTTGGCAAAGGACGGAGGGTTTCGAAACAGAAAAATTTAGGGATGTTCTCACAGAAAATACGCAAATGCTAAATTCAAAAGAAGTTATAAAAATTTAAGGTCAAAAAGGATGGCGACAGTCGAAACATGTTTCAACTGGGTGACCAGCTCTAGAACGTCGTAAAATCATAAAACTGGGGATCTGAGGACCTTGCCGCAGACGCAGCTGCGCAGAAAAAGATCACAAAGGGTATTGTTTGTAAGGACCAAATGGCCGATGGATCTTCGTTTCTAGCTACCGAAGTATTGAAAGAAAGAAAAACTGAAACCACCAATCGAAAGTCACCAAGGGCGGAGCCAAGTGTAACTAGTGGTTAAATGAAATAGCAACTAAATTCTTTTTCGGAAATATCCAATGAAACTGTAGAGGGGATAAAACCAACAGACGTACGTTGGAGGGAAGAAATCATAAGAAGGAGAACGTCACGTGACGATATTTTTTTATAAAAAGAGGGGTATGAAAGCACTCGGGATCCAGATAGGCAGAAAGTTTTGTCCAGTTATTCAGATGCAGAAAGTTCCATCCAGATAGCAGTTATTTTTGTGCGCGACGACAGCGAAAGTTTGTTTGGTATAGTGAGCACACGCAGCATAAGTTTTTATTTTGGTGCGCAGAGAACAGCAATTTTCGTGTAATTGTGTGAGTAGAGCACATGATGAGTTTTTCAGCTTTCTAGTTGAACTTCTTTTGAATAACATTTTCAAGCTGTTACCAACAATTTATTTAACGAGACGCAGTTTTAATGACAGTAGAAACAAAAGTGCGAATCGTTACGAAGGAACAACTTCTGAGTGATAAACCATTATGTTCAACATGTGTTTAAAATTTTATTAACATTCTAATACTTATGAAATTAATCGATCTGCTGGTGAACAATATTTAGTGAAGTGGAGTAGCAAGGAACACCAAATTTAATCGCCAGTGACGTGTAATTGACAATATTTTTTATCAAAATTCTGAACGATGATCTGTGAGAAACGGTGAAGCAACCGTCATTAGGAACTAGTTCCTGTCGCTAAGAACTCCGACCAGTTAATTGAGTGACTCTCGCGAGTAAAGAAAGCAGTAAATTCAGGGTGAAGCGATCCGCCGTGTAATCAGTTTCGAGTAATTGTGAGCCAAAAATTGGCAACGTTCTTGTACAGTCACATACCGTGTGTACCCTTTATGTTCAGCCCGAAGGCATAGTATTGGTGATTAGACAAGGGACCACGAAGCTATAATTAAATATTGCAAAGAACGTTTAATGTAAAAATAAGGCAAACTGATTTAAGGATCAAAATATGACTGACTCAAATCGCTCTCTGACTCAACTGGAGAAATAAATAACGGTGTTAGCGGTAAAGAAGACGAGACTGATCAAAGCGGTACGAAAAGGAATCGAAGAGGTGTCTTCAACAGCCATTCTAGTGACATTACAAACTGGTTCATCATCTAAGTCAGACATCATCAAAACAATTTAATAACTGTAAAAAGTGTAACGTGTTCCCAAATTTGTGTAAGGCCCACTAAAAGTGTAATGATACGTGATTATGCAAGTGTAAACGTGCTACGTACAGAAGTGTTAAGAGATCAGTGAACCGACCAGCCCTGTGGCCGAATTTGGGGTGAGTAATCTTATAAAAACGGAAGAACAACCGTTGCGCAGTAAGCGTTTTTAATGTGTAATGCCCGAGGAATTCTTGTGTTAAAATTAGTAATTCACAAATGTTTATGTGTGTAGATCAATATAATGTTATCCAATAAAGTATGTTTGATGTCGTTTGAACACCACATCGCTGTGTTTTTATTGTGAGTGGTTCCGATAGGAGTGAGTATTCCGTTCTCAGCCCTGTGATTCATTAAGTTTAATTTTTTCATTCCAAATTTTTTTAGATTTTCTTAATTAATTATCAATAATAATAGTAAGGAAGTCTCAATATGCTCAACAAATATTCTCTTTTGTATACAGTTTCTGACGAAAAGTGAATTTTAAACATATATGATAAGAAAGCAAAAATCATAATATTCATTGCAACAAACTGTTAAACTTCTCCTTACCTCAGAAACTGTAAGAAACCGAATATTTGCTATGAATTTTACAATATTACTATTATTTCTGACAGAAAACAGCACATCTCAGCAGTAATTTTTTTGCAGTTCTAGTCATCTCCTCCCAGCTTCACATGGGACATTTTTCGTTGTGATACGGACAGTGTTTGAATGTAGAAGGGGAGAGGGGGAGGGACTCTTGAAGTTGTTGTTTTTCAGATTTCAATACAGTACTTTATAAAAGTGTTTACAAAGTGTCATTATATTTAGGAGGGAGGTGTTTAAAAATAATCTCATATCTTTTGTACCTTTGTATTTAATTCTAATTATATTAACATATTATAATTTTTTTATTATAATAAAGATTTCTAGTGACCCTTTGCTATGAATGTGAATTAGCAATGTTTGCGTACAAAATCTGAGATGATATCTCAAACAGTTACGAGATATAGAGTAAATAAAATCTCAAATTTAATCCATACTTACTCTTCTTAAATTAGAATTTTTAACAATCCGTTCTTATCCGTTGCTTACATGACAAAAGTCACCTAGAAAATTAATACGTTTCCTTACAACAAACATTTTATCTTCACCTTCCCCCAGAAAGTAAATCATTATATGTTTGTTATGAATTTTACAATAGAATTAATTCTGACCAAACAGATCTCGACGCTACACTTCCTAAAATCGGAAGGTGGCCAAGAGGCGTTAGTAATCCACTTCAAATTTTGTTTCTATATATTCCTTATTTCATATTTTATCACTTAATACTCCAAATACATTTTACATAATTCTTTTGTTGATTAGTGTACTCCTCTGCCTCATATAATCATAGGTCTCTCGGGGACACATGTAGTATAATTTCAAAGAACATGTTCCGGAGTTACATTCCCTCGCGACAAATACGTATTGATGTAGTTCTTTTCTTTTTCCTATGTGGATAGTACGCATTTATAGAAGTCTATATCCACTCGCAATATGAATTAAATCCACGATAAGGCAAGAGACGGATGGACGAAGTAACGCGAGAAGCTTGTATTTCGACGCGCGGCGCCGACCTACACCGACCCTACCTCACAGACCGACCGACTGACATCCGCTCGCCCCTTCCCCCTCGCAGCCAATCACAACAGAAGACGGGAGCGGCGGACTGATTCTCTGCCTACTCGCAGTGCCCGCATCTGAATTCACTGAGTCCCAATTTTCGTTTTACGACGCTATTACTTAACGAATGGATATTCCTGTATACGATTTGAGTTAATTTTTATATCCGTAAGCGCGCTATAAGCGGACTTTTAAAATAAAATTTTAATTCCAAGAGATACATGTACAAAATGTGTAAAGCTGTAAGGAAAAAAATCATTATCAATTTTTCAAATTCTGTACATTTAATTAAAAAATCCATTTTCAGAATTAAAATATATAAATCCGTTATCGAGATATGGCAACAATGAATTTAGCTCCGTAAGCAGTGTCATCTATTGATTTTGATTTACACTAGACTAACGGAAAAATGGTGTATTCAATTGCAACTGGACGTTTTTTATTGTTTCTACCTGCCATCCCCTTCACAACACTTCTCCAGAGGTGCTAGTGGTATATAATATCCAATGTGGATTGATTGTGAACTTATGAGGCATCGAGAGCATCCTTATCTATCTCAACGGCACCGAACTATGGTTTCCAATCTAATATCGAATTTTTTCCATAATTTTTAAATTTCATCTCATCCCTGGGGGTGCCAGGGATATTTTACCCCATATTGCATGTTGTCAGATAGTTGGTCATCTGTATATCAAGTTTGGTTAAAATTGCTCCTGGCATTCCAGAGTTATGGTGGGTTTCATACATAGAACGTTTACATCCCCATTTCACCCCATTAGGGATCGATTTTTGCAAAACCGTTTCTTGGGCGATATGTACACCCTTTCAGAAACCTACCTGCCAAATTTCAAATTTTTAGACTGTAAAGATTCTGAGATTTCTTTAGTTTTTAGATGAAATAATTCTTATAAAATCAAATGCACTAAGTACTGTAATTTTTCGATTGTGAACACTGGATTACCAATCCTTTGTCTGCGATATCACGGAAGTCCGGGTGATATCATGTTTCATCTCTTACCCTGCATAGTTTGGTAGCGAGTGCTTCAGTAGTTTCCCTTCCCCTTATTTTCACATATCTGAACCGCTAAACAATGTCCTGGAATTCTTAGAATGACTACTGTGAACCTCTCTTCACCTGAGAGGCGAGGACTGTCAGCTTCACAGTCCGCCGAAGGACAGCGACCGGAACGTGAGTAGGAACAGACTTGACTGTCCGTTCGGTATGAACAGGTGACCGGACATCGAACGAAACCACGTTCGTCCATCCGACAGAATTGAAGGCAGACCGGATCGTGAGTAAGGTCTGGCGACAGGTCGATTGTTAGTCAATGGGTATTGAGTATCCTATGAGCGCATTCATCAAATATTACAAGTTTTCAAATCGCTCGTGAAAGGGAAAACCAATGCTTGCAAGACTTTGTTTGTCGAAGTGAAATTTGTTAATGGAAAGTGCAATGTCTGGACTTTCACCATAGGGTGAAAAAAGAGGCTGCATACGTTTGACGAATGGAAGGAGATAGAATTCACATGTTTAGAGCAGGCAGTACTGAAAAAAATTGATAATTAGAGGAGTATTTACCGAAAGGAATTTAAGAAGTTAGGAGTATATGAAAACTGGATCAACTACCGATGTTTATGCGCACGCATCTTCTTCACTGGGGAAAATGACCACACGTATTGGATGCTTGTCGGCCTTGGTATGGGGCTGATCGTGTTTCGGCAAAACTGATAGGTCTGCAGGAACGTGTATGGGTCTTCCAGTTCAACAAAGCTTTAGCCACCCATACACGTTCCGGTATGCCTATCAGTTGCGACGGAACAGTCCTTCGGACGACTGCGGATTGTTGAACTGAACCCATACACGTTCCGCCTGACTTGTCAAATACGCCGGAACACGATCAGCTCCATAATGCAACTTTCATTTAATAAATAATTAAAACTCGAAATTTAAAAATATTCCATTCAGCGCCTAATAAGTTAGCTCAGTTGCGTCATTAACGGTTGTTAGATTTCGGTTGTAAACTGCCGTTGGAAAAGGCAACAGAAAAAGTCGGTAAAAAACGTTAAAAAGCAACGGCGAGAGAAGAACGTTGGAACAGAAAGTACTAGAACAATGTAAGGCGACCAATTAGACGGCGTGGGAACTTAACTGACGTCCAAAGCACGATGTGTTTGGCTCACTTAGATTCAGTTGCGGAAATCAACCGAGCGAGCTCGAGAGTAGCGAAGAGACATTCATTTCATACGTAAGTCACCGGAAGTGATTCGTGCGCGGGGGCGCTGCGAGGGCTGGTGTTGCCGCCAGCACCGCGGTCGAAGCATAGTTTGTTGGCGCGGTTGCGCAGATTGATTCGTACGTGAGTTACTGGCAGGGCTGGTCTTGCCGGGAGGACCGCACTGATACGAAGTGGATTTTCCGTGTACGTATATCTGAGACGACGCCACAATTGTACGGACACTATCGATTAGGCTGCTTTAAGCGGTACAACACCCGTTTGCGACACGTCTTGTCCCCACAGTTGATCCGACTTTAAACTTAAAATATAAATAACCATCCAGGTCCTAATCTCCATGATTCTTCTCTTCTCCTGTAAGAGAGGAAGAAAAATAATGTTTTAGTCTATTATTATTAACTTCCAGATGTTTGGGTTTTCATACCTCCTGGATAATTGCATTTGGTTCTCCTATTCATTTTATTTCAAAAGGACCCTTCCATATTGGTTGTGGTTTATGTCTAGATTCGATTTTTAACAATACTAAATCATTGATATTAATTTTTTCTTCATTGGCTTTCTCCTTTCTCTCTGTTTTGTTAATTAACATTTCCTTGGCTATCTTGTGACAGTTTTGCAATTTGTGTTTTACATTTTGGACTATATCATCGTAGTTATATAAAGGTTGGGGAGTGCTCTGCAAAGTACCTGGAATATTGCACTTCCTTCCATAGAGTAGGTCGTACGAAGAGAATTTTTGGAATAAATATGATTGAACATAAAAGATACGATTCAAATTGTAATGAAAGTGTAAAGTAATTATTCATTTAATTAAATGTGTAATATGTAATGCATATTTATTATTGTTATTATTATTTAATTACTACCAAAACAATACATGAGATTGGCATATAGGTGCCTACATATAATGTTCCCACAGTGACAGACGAGCTGTCAGAGTGTGGGTAGGTAGAATACAAAATAGGAAAAAGGATTAACGGTTTTTGTCTTTCTACAAAGAGAATCCATGTGGCTTAAACATAACAAAAATTTCTAAAAATCCTAAAACCCGGATGGCCTGAGAGACATCCCCAGACAGGAGATATGTGAACCAGGCGGCACGCTATGTTGTATGCACTTAATTACCGGTTTCACACATACCTACGTGTTAAGGTTCGTTATGCATATATTTCTTCCGTGTACCCTAGACGTGGATAAGATGTGTGATAACTTTCGGTCAGATGAAAATGGCGACAAGTTGGGAATCGAACCCGGGACTCTTGCATCGATCGCATGGGTGTTAACCACTACACCACACGTTTGCCTTCCACAACTGTACACCACTTCCACCCAGACCGCTTGCTTGAATGACCGCTTCCATTCTCGGTCTGAAGCGTGCGCAGGTGCGCTTCAATGTGTCACGGTACATAGCGGCGAATACCGCTCCAATAGTGGCTCTCAATGAAGTGACGTTTGGATGCCTGGACTTGTTCGTTACCCTTTGAAGTACGCTACATACATATAAGTCCAAAGGATTGAAATCTGGGCTCCTGGGAGGCCAGAATTCTTTCGACCAAAACAAGTCGACGTTGTCCGACGACAAAATTTGCACCAAATGACTTGTGTGTGCGGGTGCACTGTCCTGCTTGACTTTCCAGACAACAATTTCCGTCCACGACTTCCCTTCATTTGTCTGAACACGCAAATAAACTTCTTTTGTGACATTTTTCCCTTTGTTAAAGAAATGCGGTGGCACGACATCACTCTCAATGGACTCAACATCTAACACGTTAACATTCGCGAAAAATATCATTTCACAATGGGGACATCTTTAGGGTCGTCCACGACTCAGCGGTCACTCCTTCGATTGATTGTCGCATCGACAGCCAAAATTTTCTCGTCAGAAAAGAAACCAGTCTCCCGGCAACACTGTTCCTTAAGGAACACAAAAACAGGTTGCAGCGTTCAATTCGCTTTGTCGGTTTCGGAAAGCACCTGTCTCACTTCAATTGTGTACGACTTGTAGCGGGGTTCCTCTTCGACGCATAGTTTTATCGCTGACACCTACAACAGACGACGATTTTCCGACAGATTGCCCTGGATCCTCAAAAATCAGCTCCTGAGCCTGTTCAATGACGTCGGGCGCCCTGACAACGCGCTCCTTCGAGTGGGTTTTCCTCGCCGGTGTTGCTACACCTTCGTAGGACTTCAACTCTTTGTACTTGGCGACATCATATACAGCCGATCTCGGATACCCGAAGAACCAACAGATTTATATCGCCGAGCACCCAGCGCGAACACTTTCGATAATCGCGGCTCCTTGATTATACTCCGCACTTGGTTTCAACATAGCGACTTTTTCGCGGTTGACGGTTTAATTTATTCTTCTTCTTCATTCCTTTAGCTCTTATCAAGAGCATAGGGCTTCTGTGAAAGCCTTCAATCGGACCCTATTCTTTGCCAATACTTTTACTTCGCTCCAGGTTCGTCCAAGATTTCCTGCCTCACTGAGAAGAGTTTGTTTAGGGCTCGTCAATGGCGAGGTCATTAGAGCCCTTCTACTGCTGTAAAGATCAAATAATTTGAAATATATCTCCTTTGTTTATAAAAAAAATAGTCACTTAATGTTAAATTAGCTAATGTTTTCAATATTTCTAATGCTATATTTATTATAAGAGATGAACTGTCATAAGAGTGATGTTATTTATTTATTTTGTATCATGGTGAGCGTCAGGCCTGCTCTTCCACCTAATCACAACTCGGATGAGAGAATTGGAAAGGAGAGATATTGGGTTGCCGGGGAACTTGCAGTATGAAGTGGGCGAAATAAACCACAATTGAAAACCTCACCTAGTTCGGATGAGCAGGGTTTACCCGAGCTTTACTGCTCAGCAACATGATGAAAATGGACACTATCACTAGACCTGTATTATCATTTAGACTGTGTTATTCTCATTACAGATCAATCCCTGAAGAAAGCAAAACAATTAAATATTTCAGAAGTATGGCTGAATATACTAATAAGTGCAATATTTTTTCCACACTTTATTTCCAGCAATTCTTGCAAAAATCATAATGACTGAAAAGGAACAAAGTAAGACATATCACTTTCTCTTGAAAGTAAAGCAAGAAACTGACTTGTTTTAATTGGACTTGTTGCTTTATTTGTCACACCATGACTGTATTATCCACATGTGGATATTGGATAAAAGGTATAAGCACAAACAACTTCATTTATATGCGGATACATATAGAAAATATAACTCTCAATCATTCAGACATGCATATCCTTGGTGAAGACATTTAATAGATTAACATATTCAAATGCTAAGCATTTATTGGTCTTTAAACTAAACAAGTATCAAATAATTATAATAAAAATCTCAAAATTATATTTTAATGTGTCTAATAAGAAAATATCACTAATAATGTAAATCATAGATACAGTGGCTGCAAACACTACATACAAAGCAAAGCGTTTAATCACGTCAGGTGGCACACATTTCTACAATGCATTGTGTGCTCCCAAAATTACCATGCATTGCACTGGAAACTAAGTGCGAAGCTTGTCTCAAAGCAGAACAAATAGTATTAATGTATTAAATCACAAAGTAAAACTTAACACAAGTAATTAACAATGGTTCTTCATGATTACTAACTTTATCAAATACTTTGATATTTAGTTTACACCAATTTTACCATGTATCTACAATGAATTTAATTATAAATACACACAAAGCTTTTGAAATTAATCAATAAGTGATTGTTTCTGCTTGGAGTAAAAAGCTTAATGACTTGTTGAACTGTAAGTTACCTCTCAAGTTATGAGCATAGCTGATAAATTTAACACTTGCAGGTCTTGTAGAGCATTTCCCCCCTCTAACTACTTTATCATAAATTACTTAAATGACACATTTATTAATGAGTCAAAACATGACTTCTATGCATTAATTATTTGACTCAGTTAAAACAAATTTCTGATAACTGGTTTTGCAAATTTCTTTTCCTTCACCATCAACCAAAATCTCCAACATATCACTCTGCAGTTACACACAGCACCAAATAAATGGCCATTATAGGTTTCCATCAGCTCAAATTACATGTACCTTAATGAATTCCTGTCAAGGTAGAATTCAGAACAACAATTCTTTTCTTGCAGAAAACATAAAATAATAATTAATGCAACAATACAATAAAGATCTGTAGTATTGAATAAAATATGATTACTGTAATTCAATAAAATAAAGGTATTTGGCATCTCTTAAAAGTTAAAATCAATACTTTCTGCCATTGCAGAATTAAAAGTTATAATACATAACAAATTAAACATTGAGATTTAAGTCAGGTCTATTTGTTACATACAAATATGGGAAGAGATACATCTTAGCAGTAAACAAAAGCTTTCTACAAAGTAGTTTTTGGGGATTCACAATCCCTTAATGTAAAATACACACAAATAAATAGGTTGTCAATCTTTAAAACTAACAATAATGTAAGATACCTATTGTCACATATTTCAGGAACAAGATAAGAATTTAACGAGTCATAGTGGGATCAGCTTCAATTTATTTTAGCTGTATGTACTCATGCTGGCCCACAATTGTTACAAAAGACGAATGAAAGGCAGTCATACCTCCTTATTCATAACCATCAAGGCACAATGACACATCCCACCAACAAGGAAATGGAAATCCCACCAACCTAAGGAGTCATGGAAATGTATCACTTCTAAACATAAGCTCCTTCAAGAATTAAGCTCCACTTTCAGATTGATTGCATGCAAAGAAAGCAACTGTCTAGATTGGAACTTCTATAATCTAAATGGTGTTATTTTCAAGACAAGTGAACACACAATATCTAAACAATTTTAATTTCAGTCAAAAAAATGTAAGCAGACAGCAGCAAAACAATCTTATTGAAACAAAGATTTAAAAAATTAAAAACTATGGATGAGGAAGAATTTTTATTATTTTTCATTCTGTATCAGAAAGGATAAAAGGAAAAAAAATAAGGCTGCAAATCCACCTCATTGAAATAAGAGCTGCTAAAATTTTTATCTCATAGTTCAAGAACCTCATTTTAGATCTATTGTTCATATTCCTAAATGATCACAGTAACTAACTTCTTCCCTCTGCAGTTTACAAGTCCATTCTTTCAAACAACATTACTAAGTGAGGATTTAAGAACAACCATATTTCCAGGTTTTGTAAAAAACATAGATTTACAAATTCATCTACATACAACTTTTAGTTATTTAGTTCTTGGATACAAACTTCACTTGTTACCCCCCCCCCCACCAAAAAAATAAGGGCTATTTAATTTGGTAAAGTTTGCACTATCCTCCAAAATCTATGTCCCGCTCTATTTCTTGAGATCAGAGTCAAATCGTAATGAGCTTTTAATTAAAATTGTCCACTTTAAGGATTATTTTTTATTTAAAAATTTGAACAAGAGAAAATTTCACCCAAATTTTTAAGTAAATAAAAATTATATTTCATTACACTGCACACCTTATTCTATAACTTCTTTCAAATGTATTCTATCTCTATACAGATCTCAAACCCTCATTTAATATAACTACAATATTAAAATGCAACACAAGAATAATTCCCGGACAAAGTGATAATAAGCATAGTATGTCACAGAATTGCAGCATTCCTTTCACCTTCTGTGTGAAATACGAGTATAATTTAAAAGGTATTGTGATTGTCACGGGTACCTACAACAATTACTTGGGAATTTCATTTATATTGACAGAAAAAATGATTTATTAGGAACAATAGTAACAATTCTCATCAAAAGACAAATTTATGAAAGAAAATTAAAATCGTGTAACACTAAAATGGATGAGATTTCAAGCAAAATCATTAGTTTTCAAGTAAAAGTCCAGAATAACACTTTTGAGATATAGCTAATTTTAACTTTTGAATGGTCATGAAAAATAATAAAATTTATTCCACAGAGATCTAACTCTTTAAGATAGAACTTTGTAAAATAAGTTTTATTATTTTTTCATAACCATTCAGAAGTTGAAATTAGTTATAACTCAAACCTGTGATTTATTGACTTTTCATTACTAATGAATATAATCTAATAAAATTATAAGAATGTAAAGCAAATAACACCCCATATACTTCCTGTAACCACTATAAAAATGTCGAGTTCACCAACAGCAAAATTAGAGTTACAATAACCAAGTGACTAGATGGCATGAAGTACCCCCCAAAAAATTGATAAAAGTAAGCAGTGATGAAAGAATTGAGAATTTATATGAATACCATCACAAAACTGAATGATTAAGTCTCAAAATAATCCAGAGATTTCAAATACCTAAATGTTGTTTCAGGAAGTACTGCACTTCTCACACAGAACAGTACCCTCAAGAGTATTCCTGTTAATGGTTCATCAACAATAAATGCAATATATAACAAAACATAACAAATAAAAACAAAATGTTTCAAATGACGAAGAATTTAAAATCATTCATAATCAAACATCGCCTTGACCTTCAAGAAGTCTCATTTCCAAAGAAGTTAAGAAATTAATTAACAAATGCATTGTACAATTCAAGAAATATGGCAAATTCTGTATCAACATCTAACAACCTGGAGGGTTTTCTGGAGGATTTGGTACTTGATACAGTAAATAAATCTCTCTCACACATATTTCTCACCCTTATTCTTAAGAATCCTCAGCACATGTTTGAAGTGCTACACCAACAATTCTCATACTCCCTCCTCCAACTTGACCCTATGACACAAGCTGCATGGTCACTTCATCCAACTGCACTGAGCGACAGTTGCAAGATTACGTTGATGAAAGAGACAGAAAAACCACAAATCCTCAAGATGCCTTACAATGAAAGAGAAACAAAAACATAATTTTATTACTGCAGTTATGGTCAAATCCTCACAAAAACTATCTCTGTTGTACAATTCAGTTTACAATCTCTCAGAAATTGGCAATTTTTGAATCTCATTTTAACTATAACATGACCCTTACAATGCAATCCACAAAAATGTGTGTATATGTGAAATTGATTCACTGATTATTTTCAAGGACATTTCACAGAATAATATTTTATTTCTCAAACAATAGTGTTCTACTCATACAATAATAACCTTACCAACAGAAATTTTTAACACATTATAGTTGTGTACATTCAAAATTAATCACTTCAAAAGTAATGAAGAGATTCATCTATCCAAGTAAGCATTAATAAAAATTGTCAAAACAACCAGACAAATTATTATTAAACAAGGATTAATCTAGGAGAGTTCCAGAATCTGTCAGTCTTATTCAGAGTGCCTCCAGAATGCAAACATTAAGCTTCAATTATGTCATCTCTCTCAATTAGGCTTAAGCCCAATGTACTGTCACCCTTTTATTGCAAACCAATTTATTGTACGAAGAGAAAACTTTATCTTCTCCAAATGTAACTCAGCAAAGCAATTATTGACACACATATGCATGTATATTAATGTAAATTGATGAAGAAATGGATTTCATTTCAATTATTTATAAAAATTACTAATATTCAAACTGCAGTTTAATTTAAATTTTCAAATTGACAACTAAAATAATATTTGTAAGATATAAATGTATCTTGTCAGAATTCAATTAAATTGGAAGAAGGCTTTTAAAGCAAATTGAACATATATTTAAGTTCATGAGCTAAATTGAGAATATTATTGGATTTACATAATCATGAAAACTTATTTAACACACAAGATTCTCCATGCTTATTATCAGAAAGGATAATCACTAAAACTCATACAAACAATTAATGAATACTAGCATTTGCATTACGTCAACATTTTTATATCACAACTGAAAGTTACTCTACTAATTTACAATCATTTGCAACATTTGTGGACTAGAAATTCATGTTTAAAAACACTAGTAAAAAGTTACTGAATGGAATTAACTTCCCTGATAAGTTTCAAAATGTTATTACATTGAGTTATTTAAGTTGTAGTCCAAGTAACCTATGAGATTCAAGAGAAGAAAGAGCAGGAATAATAAATAACCAGTTCTATGGGTGCTAAGCACTATAGTATAATAATTTTGTGCTTTCCTTATTGCTTTGACAAAACTTTTTTAACTTCCTACGGCAGTATTAATGAATAAATTGCAAATTGAAAGATAATTAGTTCGAATCATTCCACAATAGCAATCTTATTTTTAGCATGGAGAATGAAGTCTATAACTTCTGCACAAACTTGCTTTTCTTTCAGCTTTATTTGAAATGTTCCTTAACAGTTTGGTTGACATTTCAGTTCTTGCTCATGCCATGTAACAAAAAAATTTCAAATTTTATTTCAGAATTTATGTAGATTAAAAATTCTCCAAGTGCCATGAGCCAACTAACAAAAAGACAAAACTAAACTCAATAACTTTCCCATTCATTTATAACAATTTTTCATGACGCTCAGACCACGTGTACAAGAAGTAACAAAAAATATGACGAATCAAAATAAAAATTTAAAGATAATTCACACCTCAAGAAAATATCTTCTAAATAGTGGAAAAATTAATTAGAAAAGTGAATAATTAAAAGTTCGATCGACTTGCATTAACTTTCTGGATTTTTGCTTTTTGCAGTCCGTGTAAAACAATAACTAATTCCTCAAAATATCTCTAACACAACATCAATGAAGCATGTCTATTCCGTACTGTTTCACATTGCAAATAGTTTCTCAAACATTAACACTTGATACTGCAACATGAAGGCCAAGAGAGAAAAATATCTCAGCATTTCAAGGTAAGTAAGCAAAATCTGATTGTTATAGCTCTAAGAAATATTTGTTCCATCAAAATTATTAACAAATTATTATTACTTCCAACAAAACACTAATGGAAACTTATTTTAATAAGTTATGTTTAAACAAAGAAAAGAAGTAAATCAGATGTTATGAAAGTAAGAATTAAAATGTTGAACACTAAATGCAACAAAAAATGAAAATGCGACAAAAAGGAACTTTTCTATACCAGAAATTACTGCAATATGCACTTGTAAAATATGAACATGAAATGCACTTACAGCAGCCTCAAATTTACTTCTATTGCTGTTGAGGGAGATGACATAGAGCGAACTCCAAGAAAAAGCAAAGACAAAACTACATACACTGCTTCCATCGCCTCATTCACAACCTGCTGAACAATTAACAGAAAGATGAAAAAAAACAGTGACATAATAATACAGTTTTCAAACATTCTATGTGTATGTTTATAAAAGCAGAGACATTAATTTGTTTCTATTCCACTCACTAATCTAATTAAAATGTGTTCAGTTAGGAGTAGTGATGAATTTAGAAAATCGACATTTGGAAAAATACTATGAACTACAAGGCATCTACATTTTCGTAAAGTAGAGATACAAATTAAAAATTTTCAATCTCTTTTCACTAATGTACAGTAATACTTTCACTTGTAATTGATGTGTTTTTGTCCAAACACTCAATACCAACATATTGTCTTTCTGAGAGCTTATTCTCATAACTTGCTGAAAGTGAAGAAAATGATGAACATTCATCAACTGTGGACAAAATATACCTAAGAAGGCAATTGTTGTAGATAAAAATTCCAAGATATAAAGGAATAATTTTTATCTTCCAAAACCATACAAGTATTCACTTAATTGGTAATGGATACATTATTATTCCTAAATTACTCATTTCACTTTTTCTACAAGAAATAGAAGTTGGCCAATACAATTTTGAAAGTAAGTAGCCTCCATTAATATGACTGCAGTAATGAAATTAATGAAAAAGTCAACATTATTTTATTCATAAATAATTGAATATACACACAGCACATAATAAAAGGGATACTTCCTCCATATACAGGAAATTCTTGAAATAATTTCATTGCAAGTGATACACAGGGTTGTCATACATCCTCATTTTTGCTTATTCAAGTCCTTAATTTTAGTTTAAAATTTTCCTGAAAGTTACAAATATGTCTACAATATCTTGGTTCAACCAAACTTTTAAATCAAATCTGTAAAACACTTAATAATTGTCAAAGTATACAATGGAAATATTTTTTTTTTGTTTCTGTGAGGGAGTGACCAGCAGTAATTGGGCAGTCATATTTAGGTTGATATGAGTACAAGTACCAGAATACACTCTTTAGGCAACCAATAGCCGTTCCTTGGAAGTGAGGAACAACACCCAGAACTTGAGAAGATAACTAAGTTTTTCTTCTCTATTCTAGCACATAATGCTTCAGCAGAAAAAACATTTTTCTTCGATTCAGGTACAGTAGACAAACAAGAGGAATAAACTTAGAATAGATTAAGTGAAGTCTACTACTTTAGTGAAATTTAACTTCAAGTATCTCGCTTGTTAACAATTTTATGCATAAGAGATGTGAAAGAACAAATTCTGAAAAAATATGGCTGTCAGAAATATACAAGGTACCAAACAGATAAGTAATATACAATATGTCACCTGTATAAGTTTCATTATTCCAGATGACTATGATCACAAAAGGAACCTTTGGAGAAGTTTATTAAAAGTTATATAAACTTAATTCATTATGGTGTAATTTTTACCATACATACATATCTGACTTTATTGTAAGTACATTTAAAAAACACACAAATGATACTTAGTTGGGAGGGGTGTCCTCAGTATTACTTATTAAAATATGACAACCCTATGCATTCACTTCACTTTCAAATCTAACCCTAAAATCGTTTTCAAAAATGCCGAGGATAAATTCAAAAAAAAATCTTGTTGAAGGGACAGTGGGGATGTATCTGGGTGATAAAGAGACAAAGATTAAGTATGGAATGGTATCACTTCTCTCAAAGCTCATTAAGTCAAGAGCTTACATGAAAAGATCTGGCGACTATTTTTGAGGATATATCTTCCAGATTTTCTGGATTACTGTTGTTCTTTGACCAAAGAGTCATGAGAAGATATCTAGAAAAACATAAGAGAAGGTTGAAGAAGAATTAGAAAGTGAACAATATTCACTCGAATAATACACAACCTCAAACATCTTTGGCTACAAAACAATCAGTTATGCCGGCTCCTAACCCATAGAACAGAATAGATCTGGAACCTTTTGACTATCTAGCCATTTCCTCCAGTAAATCAGTCTCCAAGGGCATAGTGGCAATGAAGTAAAGTATTCAACCTTCATTTTTCTAACAAGGATTTGGTGATTTGATTGCTTGATGGCACAAAAGTAAAGATTGTAAAGGAGATCATATGGGAATTAATGCCTTTCTGAAGAGCAAGATAAACTAGCACAGTAGCATGAGCAACTTGAACAATACAGGTCACATAATGAATAGATTAGCTGACTTTTCCATTACTTTCAGCTCTACCTCAGCACTTGATACAACGAACAAATTTCTCTATTAGTTCATAGTATTACAAGATAAAAATCTGAAAAAAAAGACTTCTGACCAGTCATTGTCAGCACATTCAATGGACTTACATGAAATATTCAATTCATAATGGTAAAGATGAATTTTTGTAAGTGACACAATTAATTTGTTAGAATATCATTTCAATCATACACAAAATATTTGTTCCTTTACCTCATTAACAAACAGAAAATAAATATAACTTTGATTTTGTACATTTTGAAAAAGAACATACATTATTTTAAGAGAAATAATATAAAACGCAATGTAATCATATAATGCACCAGATACTATAAGCTATATACTCTATTGTGGTCTTCCTCCATATTGTTTTACAATATGGTATATGAATTATATTGTCATAATTATTAAGATTGCACTCTTTCTAAAAAAAAATATTGGAATGAACTTCTTCAAGTGGTACATCACAGGTGCACAGAAGTGCTACTTTAATACCTGTCATAACTTACTTCATGAGAAATATTCATACAAAGCAATTTTAATTCATGAAAAGACTTTCAAACACACTTGTGACACAGATCTTAAAATATAGCTAATCTTCACTATAATTTTACCCCAAGTGTGCATAGTCCAACTATATGACCTTTCAAATGCTAATCTCTCAAAAGGGCAATAATTGTGCCCTCTATGAAGGCACAATTAGGTGCCATATAACACAATTAAGTTATAAAAGAGCTTCAAAGTTCCATAAATCTCACATTTTGTGAAGAAGTTTTATGTTACACCTTCATACATAATTTACAACATGAATCCGGTTTTAGTTCCCTCCCTCCAATGTCAAGTGTGGAAGCAAACAAACAAGCCAAAAAGAAACCCTTCTATCTAACTTAGACCACCACTAAATTCTGAACATTAGGATTATAATTATCCTGAATGTCTAGAACTTTTGAAAATAGACCTGCCACTTTTTCAATCCTAAAATTAACACACCTAATTTTCGACCTTTATCTCAAAAACAAATAACTTTTTTGCAACAATTCAGCCATAATGACCATATTCATCAGTGACAATACACTAAATGGTTACAAATGATACTTCACTCTAGAACCTATATCAAAAAACAAATTTATATTGTGATATGCATTTTTTAAATACTAATACACAAAATATCACAGAATTTGGCATGTAAATTAAAGAAAACTTTAATTCTGTTGGATTTTGGGGCCTCATAAAATTGTTTTGAAAAGAGTGAAACAGTTTCACAAAACAAAACATATTACAGATATGAAACAAGTTAAGGGATGTGGAGGGTGGGGATAGAGAGAGAGATTAATAGATAATTTTAGTGACAATTAGAACATGATGAAATATTTCAACAGAGATGAAACATAAGGAGATAAGATCTGATGTTATAATATAAAGAAAACCAAATCTGGTGGCATGGTGCTGTGAATGCCTCTTAAAAGATGAGAAAAGAAAGATACAAATGATAATAACAAATAATAAGAAATACTTCAAGATTCAAATAATTCAGTCTATATCAAAATTCATTTAATGTACTGCACTTCTTATTTGTGCTTCATTTGTGCCCATTAAATGCTCTGTGCCTTATGCAAAGTGACCATAATAATAAAATTCAGATGACTAGTCTTTTCTTTTCAAATCTCAAAGAAATCTTCCTCATACTCCAGAAAGGTTATACTAGACACAAATTTACAATACTGAACTTCACAGAACATATCTTTATCTTTAGTTTTAATCAACATTTCATCCTCTACCAACGTGTTTCAATACAGCCAAGTTCTCACTTGCAGTACTTTTGCATTGCTGTTAAAGAAACAAGTATTTGTCACACATAAAGTAACTGTCATCACATCGTGCATACAAATCTCCTCTCTTCTGAAGCAATTAACTTACAATGCAATATGGAAGTGATCTTGACCACATTCTATTTTAGAGAGCTGAGTACCAAGGTAACACTTCAATTGGAAGTATGCATACAAATCAAAGGCAATATGTGGTACTTCATTACTTTTTGATCCACAGTTTACTTCCCTAATTTCCTAACTACCCTGAAACCTCACTAATGTCAACTGCCAACTCAATCACACACTCACTATAAAAACTTTCTAAGATATCTTATTGTTTTCTCAACAAAAACAGCTTAGATCAGTCATTTCTATGTTGGCCCTTAATAGTTAATATGCTCTTTACTAAAACTGACATTCAGTAAATGAAAAATTACACGATTCATCACATTAACCAAAACTAGACTAAAATAGATTGGTTCACAACTCGTTAATACCATAGGCTTTCCAAGCCCCATGCACTAGAAAACTACCATAATACACTTCATAAAAAGGAAAGAAAATTTGACAGCCTAAAACAATAAGGTAAACTGGAATCAGCTCAGAATTGAGATCTGTAGTTTATAATCAC
Organism: Laupala kohalensis; assembly: GCA_002313205.1. Lineage (NCBI taxonomy): Eukaryota > Metazoa > Arthropoda > Insecta > Orthoptera > Trigonidiidae > Laupala > Laupala kohalensis. The sequence continues at coordinate 68,414 of NNCF01127236.1, forward strand.
AGTATATGCAGAACAGATTAATAAAGGTTCAGGGAGGTTGTAATAACAATGCTCACAATTTTGACCCCACAATTCATGAAACTCTTAAAAGAAACTGAGGGGTATATTAAACTAGACACTAATGTGCAACAATAAGCTACATATATTTTCACAAAACATATTAAGATTTATGTTTTCCTTTAATGTTATCTTGGACACATTTGAAATAATTTCATTTTCAAAATAACTAAGGACTGGCATACTGAAGTCCAACTACTCTACAGAAATATCTGAAAGAGCAAAATTAATTTAGACACACAGATGCTCATCATATAGTACCTAAACAACATACACAAGTTGAATTCTCCATTTTCATAACTTCTTATCACAACAGAGCAGATCTATACAAGACAAGAGTTTTTTTAAAACTTAGTTCTAGAAGAGTCTGCCTCTTTTTTTATATAATTTTGTTAACTGCAAAACACTAAATTTCTCTTACCTGGGGTCCTTTTCAGAGACTACTTGAGAAAAAAATTAATTATATAAGATCAACACTCAACATGCAGTCATGAAATAGGTTTCAAAGTTATCCAACTTGTTAACAAAAGCTGCCTAATAAATTTGAACTTTTTCTTCTATCTTCTTAGTGACAACAGCACTAAAGAGACAAACCATACCTCACAAACTCTTCTAGAGAAATATTGCATTCCTTAAAACCTTCTCCTACAGTGATTTTCAAAAACTAGAAGCTGAACTTGTACTTGCTCTCAATTCCCTGCTGGTACTCTTTAGAATGCCTTGTGGTGGCGGTTTATCCGAGTTAGATGAATTTAATCCACTACAAGACTTGTTACTGACATCAGGAGCTGAACCTAGCAGTTCTTCATCCAACCCAGACACACTTCCTCCAGACATCATACGATCGTCATACAAAGAAAATCGAGCAGTAGTAGATCCTTTAGCACCACGACTACGTAAACGTCGGACAGATGGTGGAACATCACCTGGTGTTTTTACACGTAAGCTAGGATCCTTCAGCCTTCTTGTTGATTCAGATCTCGAGTTGGAGCCAAAAACTTTTTGGAATTGTTCCTCAATGCTCCCACGATCCATAGGAGTTCCAGAAGTGGTTTTTACTGGGACCAGAGGCAACGTTGATGGTCTCCGCTGTTGCTTTGACTTACAGTCATCACTACTTTCCAAAGGTGGTGGTGCAGGTGGAGATCCACATGTGTTTCGGCAGCTGGGAGAAGTGACAGAAGTAATAACACTGTCAGGAGTCTTTCCAGCACAGTTCTTCCCAGGAGGCATAAGACACACCTGAAAATAAAGTTTTCCATTGCAGTTGACTGATGTAATGTCAATAAAAACTATTAAAAACAAAATAATCAAGGGCCTTCCATAAATTACATAACGCACGCTGGGGGGAGGGGGAGTTTTAATATCATCACATTGCATTATGGCGGGGTACAGGGTGCTAGCTTTGATGTTGCAAAACGTCAAGTTTCCTAGGGTATGTTTCATAAGACACTTTTTAACCTTAAAGTTTTTCCCTGTAACCCATGAACTCTACCGCTCAGTGAGAGCACAGAACAATGAGGAGTAAATGTATTGAAACTTGTCCCTTTTTAAGAGTTAAAATTTTGGCTTTCTTATTTCATTTCATATTAAGACTTCATTATAAAGAATTCCTTAAGAATATAACATAAAATATTGTTCAAAAATACTTACTTAACGAATATATAAATTACAATTGACCAATAACATTTTAAAACTAGGAAGTGTAAGATTAAGGAACGGTGGGAGTCGCCAGCTCTGAGCGAGTTAACTGTGTGCGAGCACTACCAGTCTGACGGCAACAAATTGAACTTTTACAAAAGTGCGCCTTTTCTTAACTCTCTTCCTCCCCTTCCAACGAAACATTATCCATTCACTTTATGCTAAAGAGTCCCCTTTCAGTGGTATTGTCCTCACCAGTCCTCCAACCCTCCCAGGTTATGTCTGAGCTGCTGTGGCCAATAGTCTTGGTCTGTTCAGAAAGATTTTCAGGTCAGTAGTCAGATATTTATTTCACATGGGGCCAAGATTTCTTGACTAAAATTTATGAATATTAACTTAAATGTTAAAGTTATTAGCTGTTCAAATATTTTTAATTTTCTAATTCATGTTTTCAATTCATAAATAAAACAAATTGACAATATTTTATAGATAAAACAACTTAAAATTTTTTTCAGGAGGCGTCCAGACACCCACAGTAGTCATTGTTCTCAGGTCGAATACAGATAAAAATAGAACCAATGAAGGAATTATTGCTACTGTTCATAAGCAGATTTTCTTATTAATTTTTTGAAATTACTTTGAATTCCAGTGCACTAATTATACTTTTGGGTAATATTGAGTATTACTGTCTCTCTTTGTCTGCAATGTCACCGATTTCACCTACGAAAAAACGTGGGATAGGATCATGGGGCGCAATTTATCAACTCTTGGGAAAATAATTCAACCCACAAGGTTCTTGCTATTGTACAAATACAAACTAATGGTGCAAAACCATTGCACATACTTTCTCATATCTCTCTATTGAGAGACAATAAAAAGTGCAATTATTTTTGGCATTGTCCTCTATATTTTGGTCGTCTTCATGTTGTTCTATTACAATTGTTTATTAAAGAAACCCTTTAACTACCATTGACATACAAGCCACCTGCAATTTGAAAATTCCGTTTTATAGTTTTTGGAGGTGGTTAACTAAGTAGGATAGACATTCTATTTCGAATCATGAATTAATTATTTATTACAAAATTATTCATGTGAACCAAAGCAAAGACAAAATCTATATCCACGTTTAATTTGATAATCAAGTCAAAAAGAAATTTCTGCAAATTAGATGTGTAACTTTCTGTTGAGTAAAAATAAATTGGATATATGATCAATCGTATACGAGAAAGCAATAAAGTAAAACACTAAATTTTCTTATCGGACTCAAAAGTTATTTGTAACACTACTATTTTGGAGTCAGGGACCACCAACATGGATATTTCGGTTTAAATCCCATGATCTAATTTTTTCAACGTTCTATATGCTACGTGTATGACAAAAGTAATAAACTAAAACTTTTTGTCGGGCTCAGTCCCTACATGAACTTTATTACTGACTTTCATTTAAAACTTGAAAGGAAAATAAGTATTTAAAATGCAATTTCAAAGAATTTAGTGATTTCTCAATCTTATAAATATCCTAAAACTTTTACTTACATGTAATTTTGAAACTACAGTGCATTTTCTGTCATTCTGTGTTTTATCGGTATCATATCTTTCTCTTTAGTTCACCAAACTTGTATTCTATCTTTGCTTGGTCCGTTTACACTGCTAAATAACATTCATGCTTCTCAAAACAGTAAACTAATGTTTAAATGCAGCAGACAAATTATTTTACTGCATCAGTACTAAATTTTCAAGTGAAATACTGCTAATGCAGATGTAATGCTTACTAATAATTATACTTTGCATACAGAAAATTTAAACAAAATCTTTTGAGCTATTTTTGAGAAATATTCAAAAATGCATTTTCACCTTCATGTGAAATACCTTTCGTAATAAAGTTTAAAAAATTTAGAGTACATGCGTTGACAACAAAAAGGTTATACCCAAATATGAAATTTGAATTGATTTTATACCTACATATCGTCAGAGTTGCTGACCACAGATGGACGGACTGACAGATGGACGTTATGCCAAAAACCACTTTTTCAGAACCAAGGACCACCAAAATGGATATTTCCGTCAAAATCTCATTTCTTCACAATTACAATATAGATTCTCTTCTCAACTTTGCACTTGAATAAAAGTTATCTTTGCGAGACTTTTTCTAACTATCAATACTACTAGATACCTGCTTCAAATACTAACAAATACAATGCAAATTCTTGTAGGAATTTTTTTTTACAACTTTAACTCAATATTAATAAGAAATTTAAAATTCCACTACATTTTTCGTTTATTCTAGATGGAGACAGACTGGAATCTAATTCACAGAAAATGGGTTCTGCATCTCCATCAAGAATAAACAGTAAAATTAATGAAATTTTAAATTTGGAAACAAAATCCAAGAAATGTCTAGTAGAAAAAGAAACACAAGTGTAAAGTTGAAACATTTTACGTAATTAACCAGGAATGTTAAATGTAATCAAACAGTTTAGGAGATGTAGAGGTATACAGTCACAAAGTAAATCTCGGGTACAATGATCTTGTGTACATTTTTTCTTGACTTCATTGTTCATTGTTTGCATTCTCTTTGCTTGTACAATAAAAAGAGGATTTTTAAATTTCATGTATACCTAGGATTTAAAAATTCACCCGAAATGCAATACGCATTGAGACACATTTACATTGAGAAACAAACATCCTAGCAGATAAAATATCATAAAAATAAACAAATCATTCTTCAAAAGTAAAATGTTGTCATTTTAAAAAAACTTACAAAGCTTGGCATTAGACTGACTAAAGAATGATGAAAGTAACCTGTAGCACTGCCATCATTGAAACAACACTCAGGCAGTTTGAGGAGGAATCGGCGGTTGTAGGCGAAGTGGGTGGAGTCGTCATGACATTTGCGGTCAGTAAAGATGGAAGTAAGGAGTAGGAGTGGAGGGTCGTCGTCCAAAGTTCCACTCTCCAATAACCCTCACAAGTAGTTTCTATGACAATGGTGTGTTCTATCACATACAGAGTTGGGTTGTTGCAACTGGAACTGCCTATGGAGCTTAACAGCTGCACTTACAATCATCTCGCTGTCGTATTGTTGCAACAGAGCTAACAGTTCTGCTTGAAACACTCTCAATATAGCATCGAGTTCCCCTTTGAACTGTCTCGCTGTCACATCATTGCAATGGTGCCAACTGTTCCGCTTGGAACCGCTTTGCTGAGACGCTGCAACGATGCTATCACTTCCGTAAACATTTGAAACAATTCTTAACACTTCCATAAATTGATCTTATAAACTGCTGAAAAAACTATAAAATGTGATTGTTGTGACAGATTCCGTTACAACGGTTCCGCGACTTAACTTTCAACGTCCTATCAAGAACATTGAAAAAAACAACCAGTTACTTTCACTATCATTGAGGAAGTGCATTCGCCTTTCAGTGAAAGATCTCACAGAGCTGTTATTGGGTTGAGCAAGCCGCCTTAAATCTAATTGAAGAAAAAAGAACTGATTTTTTGTAGCATTTGTGGCACAATTTTTAATTAGACGATCTTTGTCATTACTTTTAATTTTTTTCCCTGAGCAGTGAGCAAATTCCTTGACTTTTCCCTGACTATTCCTGAAACAAAAAATTCCCTGACAATTTCCCAGTTTTCCTGGCCGCTTGCTACCCCGCTTTTTTGAGAAATGAGAAAGGCAAGACTATTCATTTTAGTCTCACCTACAAGTTAGCTTTTTAAACACAGTCGTAGCAATACACTAGAGAATAAAATTCTCGAATTCAAATCACTCTTATTTTTTATTACCTCCACAGGGTTTTCATAATTACTCATAAAAAAAATGAAAAATGTAGAAAAGTAACATCTATTGTATTTTCTTCAATAGACTGAGACACCTCGATTTGAAATTAACAAGGAGAAATTAACATAGAGCTGAATGTAACTACTACCGGACCTTAATGACTGAATACATTTTTAATTGGATGTTTTAGTGGAGAGGGGGAATATGAGTATTAAATTATGATATTTCATTATTGAAATTTTTTAACACTTCTATACACTTACCTGAGTGTCCATGACAACAGGGGATTTTTTTACTGGTTCAGCCAAAGCCACCAAGCCATTCTGGTGTATGAGAAGATTGGATTTAACATCATCACAGTCAATGTAATCATTATCCTTGGGGTAGTATCCAGGAGGAGATGAAACAGGAGGATCTATGCTACCAGCATTCCCAGTTCGGTCCCTGCCAAAAAGTTGCTGTTTCTTAGAGTTAAGTAGTCTTTTGAGACCACCCCATGAAGGCCAGCGAGATGTCCGCCCAGAAGAATCAGCAGCAGCAGAACTGTTACCATTACCAGGGATATTAGGTTGTTTAGGCTGAGTACTGTAGAGATCATACACAGCATTTTGAACATAGGGAATTGGAGTAGCAGGCCTTGGTCCTCCAGTGACAACTGTATAAAATAAAGGAAAATTATGAGATAAAGTAACTTAAATACAAAAAAAAATCAAAATTAAGAGACTATTTTGTAATTTATTCTGTCATAACCGATATCCGTGAAATTGAAAAAAGAATTTCAGAAGAAGAAAATACTGAACTCAACAAGTGATTTTGTTTCTACGCAAGTTTGCATAATAATTACTACCCCCTCCATCACTCATTTGATATTTGAAACATTTAACGCAAACATATTGAAAAGAAAGTGTATTTTCAAATACGCTGAACAAATATTTCATTTTCGTTATAAACTGAAATCATTTAAACTACTTTTCTTTAAATGAGTCATCATAACAAAATAGTTTCTCAGATTTCACACATGTTTTCTCAAAAAATTTATTTAATGATTGGTGTCACTAATGTGAATGCGAAGGTAAAGTTGTCCATAGAACAGCTTTCAGACATCTATCAGCAGTTAAGGCAACTCAATTTACTCAGGTATTATAAGGCAATGGTGGCCTGATGGTGAGAACAACTTAACTATTGTGTAATTTTTTGTAATTATTGTGTTATTTAACTATTGTATAATTTGGTTATAATTCACGGCATGTTCCCAAAGCATAAACCTTCATTTCAAACAAAAGAGGATAAAAAAAATACACTATCACATAACTATGAAGTTTGGGACATAATCACAGATTCATTACCTAGAAATTAGTCTCATAAATCATACTATTTGCAATTATACAAGTAAGAAATACGAACTCATACAAGTTTTGTGTTTGCAAAAATTAGAGCATCAGTAACATTTAATGAAATGAACCCTCATAAAATATCACATCCCACCTCAGATCGAACATAAATGTCATCAACAATGGTTAAACCAACAAAACATAATACAAAAGAGCAGATTTCATTGTCAAAATCATCCAAAAACATACCACCAGATGTAGCAGAGTTCGGACCAGTAGTTGCAGCAACAGCAGCAGCCAAAAAGTCATGAGATACTAGAGCTTGACTTTCGTAGGCATGTTTCAAAGAGCGGTCCACTAGTGTGTTTCCCTGACAAGAGAGTTCTTCTTCAGATCCAGCAGACAACATCAAATTGCGTTCCATACAAGGATTACGACCCTGTAAGCAGGACTCTTAGTATTAAAATGTGAAAGATTACAAGGAAAAATTCAAGGTTCATGTCCCCTTAAAGTAAGTCAATTTAAGATGAAGTAATTTGAATTTCGTAAGTCTTGAAGATGAAAGGACAGTAAATGCATAGTAACAATGATAAAAATAAATTTGGGGCAACGTATTTTCCTAGCATAAAATTCTCCAAGTCTCCACTTCACACTTTACTTTGATTCACCAATTTCATTCTTCAGAACTTAACCTCATATTAGCTACCCGTGTTATCTTAGCAGTTATTTCCTGAAGCACATAAAATTTAGAACGAGCAGATATTTTGTTTTTAAAATGAGGGCACAAGTTAAAGAAACAAATTAAATTTTAGCTCACAGAACCATGTGTCCCAAATGGTAAATAGCTAATTATCACCATTAATATCTCATAGACAAAGAAGAAATTTTAGTACAAATTCAACAAATAGTGTTTTTTAGAACACACAAAATTATTTTCCTATCATCACTTCCTTGTAGGAAAAATACTCACTATCAAATGATCCACTTGAAAAGTTATATATTCACTAATTTCATTAGTATTAGTCAAAAATATAAAAAATTATAAAAAGAAAGAGGAGCAAATACATTCAGTTTAATCATTTAATATATACATTATTTCAGTAGAACCTTAATCTTTCACAACATTAAATAAAATGAAAAATAAATTACTTACTTACTTCCCAGGACAAATTATTGTATTAATTTAACTCCAACCAAGTAATATTTCAAACCAAATTTAACTCTAAACCTTCATTTAGCATACAAAAAATGTAATAGCATTTTCTGTAATATTTATATCAAATTGTAACAACTGATCTATCACTGATCCAATTCCTCCATGTCGACTTACAAATACTTGCTTTCAAAACAAAGCTTAATTGCATAAGCTACTTCATCACGAAGCCAAATGCTGACCTTTCTTGACTATTTTCTTGGTTTGAAAATTACCTCATGGCATGGAATCTGTATCCTCAACCCATAAAGGTGGGATGACTAATTCTTCAACCCCTTGATGTGTACAACAACTAGCCGTTCAAGGACTTAGGAATATACACAGACTGGGAATGAAGTCTACAGCAAGTGTGCATGAGAACTGATGATGAGTGGAGTACTTCAAAAGATGTCATCAATCATGCTTTTAAAAAGTATTCACTCCAGAATGTGCTTGACAGAACCATGTGCCATATGCACAAACAATGACAAATAGGTGACAATAAATCAGAATTCAGATTGCGACTGATGACACAATTAAATGACAGAAAATGTATTCCATATGCCTTGTACACATTAATTATTTTCTATGTATTTAAAATTTTTGTAATTGATGAATAGGAGTAGGCACATAGTCAGTGCTTGCTAACATTATGTCCTGAGGAAAACTTTGATATTAAAAGGGAATATACAACTTGGATCACAATTCAGGAAAAGAAAATTTTTGTAAGATTCCATAAGTCAAGATACAAGAATGTCAGTGGAAACTTGGTGCAATATGACTACCAATTATAAGAAACCCACCAGTTACAGTACATTCCAATTTCCAGTAAAGATCTCATAACCACAATAAGAAATTAAGAAATGTTATTTTCTAATAATATTCAGTTCATTCCTAAGACTGATCACAAATTCTTTCAATAGTAGAATACATTTTATTCAAATATTATTTCATATTTGTGATTTATTTTAAGAAAAAAGTCATAAAATTTAACAACACATTAAAGATGGCACTTCTTATTTCCACATACCTACAAGCGTTCAAATGCTGAGAGTATTAATACTTGTTCACTTGTAAGCTATGGACTACATGTTCTGGCCATTTACAGACTTCACTAGTTGCAATTATTGCAGATTAATTTAATTGAAACCAATAAATAAAACTTCAATCAAAAGTACATACACAAGGACAAAATAACCAAGAACATTGAATAATTAATACATAAAGCTACATTAACCAACCAAATAAATAAATATAAATATTCACACACAGAAAGAACAAAACAAAATACTTTCTTATTAAATCCAGAAGCAATCCAACTAAAAGTAAGAAGCCAGGGAATAAAAGTTTAGATGAAACCAACAAGGTAAGTAAATCTAACTTCTTACATACCTGGAAAGCTTGCAGGGGTCCTCCACAAGGTGGACTTGATGGATAGCAACTGGGTTGGTTCATTGAAGACAGGAGGCTGCCTCCATTCATAGGATAGACAAATCCACCATTTGCAATGCTACCATTGGCCATATTGGAATTTTTAACTGTGACAAAAAATTATGAAATCATTTCACATACAATTTCTAAGGGCACTGACATTTGTAGCAAAATAGAAGGTAGTTCCCTCTTGAGGAATATCAATTTACTTAAATAAAATTACACAGTTCTTTCAAGTAAAGGTTTCATTTGTATTAATTAATTTTGAATACAACCAGTTACAATATCATAAAATAGAACATTTAACCACAAAGAACTGCAATAAAAATAGTAGAAATAATAATAATAATAATAATAATAATAATACCATATTTACCCAAATAAAGTCCCCCACTTATTTTAGGAGGCAAAACGTAAAAGAAAAAGGAAATTGAGGAAAATCAAAATCTTTTCAAGGAATTTGCTCATTTAAAATTCCATGTGAAATGGTTGGCTCTGGTAAGTATAATCATATAATCAACTTTTGTTGTGTCCAAGAAGATCCCCGTTTCTCAAAAGAATTGGGTGACACATTGTCAGTGATTGGTCATTCCTAGATGACATGGACCAGTTTGTTTTCCATATAAATGAGCGTCAAATCCTGCCATCACCAACATCGTAAAGGACGATCAATCTTACACAATTGTTTATTATTTCAACAGTTTTATCTGTATAAAAATTACTTCTATTGGCTTCGCTATGCATTATATATATGGCTTGTGTTCACTTAACTTGTTTTCACCCACAAAACTTTTAATGAGCAATTTTCCCGTCCTTAACTCCAAATATAATCCCCCTACTGATTTTAGGAAGACTTTTTTGGAAAAAAAGGAGGGACTATAATCAGGTAAATATGGTAGTAGTACTAATAATTGCTCTTGTTGTTATTAATACAGAGAAACACATCTGTGTGCAATTTGGCAAGAACAGAAGAAGTTAAAATACTATAGCATCCAGAATTTATAAAGCTATTTGAATAAAAAGAAAAATGAAATAGTAATAGTATAAAATAGTACATATGATTTTCATTCACAAATCATTTAAGTAATAGTAGTAATAGTAATAATAGTAACAATAATAATAATAATAATTATTATTATTATTATTTTCATACTTAGCTGGAAAGAAGTTATAAATACTAACTAAGATAGATGATACAATAGAGCCAGCGTCAATACAAAAATTTTATATTTCTTTTTCAAAAGAGTTTCTGAATTAAGAGCCTTATATCCTTTTACTCTAGAGTTAGCAAGTTTCATGATGTAATATTATGATGTGATGAATTTTTTTCTTCCTCATTTTCAAAAAATTAACTTCAGAAACTGAAGACAAATAAGAAACAGGAGAGAGAAAATACAGTAACTCATTTACACCCAGCAAGTATAATTTATCCAACTGATTACACACCATACAAAAGACTCAAAACTTCCAAAGGAATCACTAAATGCTTTCAACTCTTAAGATAATATATCACCAAAACCTTCACGTTCATGTAATTAACTTACAAGAATCTAAAGGAAGAGATTCTGAAGGTGACATGGTCACCATAGTTTCCACAGTTCCTTCAGACACAGTTGATTCACGAACATCCTTGCCATATGAAGAACTCATTTGACTTAATGGTCGCCCTGAATAACCTGCAATTACAGAAATACAAGTGGTTTAGCATCAAAACATACAGACATTAAAATATCGTCAACTTCAGCCTACAAAAAGCTTAGACCAAGTACTTTTTGCTCTCATATTGTTATAAGCTACACTATTACTTTTACAATGTAATTCCAGAATATATTTTAAAAACATAAAATGCTATAAATTTAAGCCATTTCCTTGCATTCTTCCATCTAATTCTCAATGAGATCTTTGTGTTTTTTCAATAGGAATTTACATAGTTTGGATGCATCAATTTATTTCCTTATATTTAAAATTTAAATGGAAGAAACAATAGAAAAATACTATACCATTTTCATCCAACGTTTCAGTTAACAGAGGTCGATTGCATTCCTGACTGTGGTAACTGGAACCTATCACTGCAGCACCTCCCGATATATTATAATTGTTAATGTGATTGTTTGTCGAGTTGCAACGCTGAGACTGAGACATGGCAGCATTTGACTGACTAATTGAGCCACCACTACCATTACTGGGAAATGTTGGATTTACAGTTGGACTAACACCGGAGACATACATCGTAGCTACAAAAATAAAAAAATTAGTCTCTATCTATTCATTATTTTAAAAGTAACTTAAAAATGTATAGCTTCAATTTCCAATATTAAACATATTTATAATTTTTTGTCCTAAAATGTAGATATCAATAATCATTTCTGATCATGCATAACACTGAACATAAGAGTGGGTCCAAGGGGGAAACAGCAAGAAGTAGGAAGAACATGAGTAAAAAATTGTAGAGCTCAGTTGAAGAAGGTGGTAACTAACATTTTGCAAATTTATAAAAATAATAATTTATTATTTTAAAAGTCACAAGGAAAACAGTCTTCAGATATATTTCAAGAAATAATAGTCTTATACTCATTTAAAACAGAGCTGTAGCAAAAATTGAAGACACAAATGTTTTAACCATTTTTAACGAGACAAAAATGATCAGTATTCCAAATAAAACATCACTAACCGACTTCATCCATGCAACTAACTCAATTTTTGCTACAATGGCACTCAACACCTTCATCTACTTCAATTAAAATAAATCAATGCATTGATTGACCTCCCAATCAAGACATATTTGCCAAGAATTATCGTAAGAACATACACACACACACACACACACACAAATCTTTAAATCAGTTGCTTCTGAAACCCAAATTAGACTGAGATCAAAACATGTTTCAGAGATTAATCTCTTCCATACATAAATTAGAGGAATGAGATCTATTTCCTATGACAAAAACCTTTAACCTGTCATTAATACCAACTGCCTACACAATATAATTTATTTATGTCTCAATAAAATCACTCACACAATACTCTATACAATTAAACAATCTTGGTTATGAAAACATTTCAGATAGTTTAAAAGCTTATCTTAAAAATATAAACAATTTCTTTCTCAACTTGACATACCTCGTTGTCTGTCCCACAAAGCTGGAAGTTCAGATAACCTTTCTTGCACACACAATGCAGTAAGTCGAGCTTCAGCATCCTGATCCCAACAATCGTCCACAGTCTCACGCAAAAGACGAACTCCTGCCCAATCCCACCATATTTCAGGAAAGAGAGGTCTCGCTTTGTGTCTGGACACCAAACCCTGCATTTGTTCAAATGTTGGATGGTGTCCTATCAAAAACAATCATATTTTACCATAAAGATGTGACATAGATCCTGAGGAAAGAATTTTAGTTTACAGCAAGAGCAATGTGATTTCTACAGCAGTTACGAGACATTTCAACATTTCTATGCACACCAAATATAAATGAAAGAAAATATTATTTTTTAAATATATCCATCTTAAGCCCACAATGGAGCACATTATTACTGCTAGGTTAATTTCTCTATACCATATACAATAGTCAATCTACAACAAAATAATGGGTTTGATGAATAAATTTCTAACTTCTCTACTTCACAAGACAAAATACTTAGTATGAGAATCACACTTCACACTCTCAAACCAAAAACAGAAGAAGTGGATACCAGGAGGGACTGAGTAGTTAATCTATATACTGTATTAGGGAGTAACAGTCAGCTTAGCTAGATATAAATTATGTTCATATTCTAGTTTACATCCATCATTTAAATGGACTTAAACAATATGATATAGCTCACAATTAGGTCGGGTCTAATAGCCTTGCATTTATATTGGTATACATCTCCTTAAATGAGAATATACATAAAGAAGAATGTGAACTTTAAGTCAGCACAGCAAAATTAAAGTTTGAGTAACAAGATGATTGACAAAAATCTATTAGGGAAGAAACCACTTTGAAACAGCAACTGCAATACAGCTTCAGAGCAACAGAATTCAAATGGTAATGCAGAATCCTTTTAATGTACTTTTTTATTAAGGCCAATTACAAGGACATAGAAGCCTCTAAAAAAATCAGGGATTTATAGTATTGAATGTTATGATTGTGAAAAATAATACATTGGACAAACAAGAAGAAATATCAGGTTTAGGTAAAACAAACATTTTAGGAATATTAAATTCTAACATATTAAAAATTTAACAATAGTAGCATATTATTATCAAAGAAAATGGTAACTTCAAGAAGAGACTCCATTACTAAGGCCTGTCCATCAAAAATTGAACTTAAAATGAACAATGTTGAATTTGAAATACCAAGATACAGAAATTTAATCAAGATTCGCCAACAGGTTGTCAGCAGAATGGAGAAACAGTCTTGCTTGGCTGTTGATGGAGGATAAGGTACCCCAAAAAATGTTCCCACTCAAAATACACTAATTTAAAAAAGAAGTATATAAAAAAGCATTTTAATTTACAAATTGTTTGTAATCCCTTAATAATAAAAGAAGCCAAGAGAAATAACAAATAATTAGATCTAGGAATAAGCAGTAAGTCATATCAGTACCTGATAGGGATGAGTGATAGTGCACTTGACAACATGTTTTTAAAAAAGCATGAATTTCACCTGGACACCCTGCATCAGACCTCTCTTACTCTGTCAAGGTCACATGTACAGCTAAATGTCGGTAAGTGTATGAAAGTTGAAGAATTTAGTGTTTAGACGTATAAGTTTGAAAAGAAAAATTTCTGAAAGAGAAAAACAAAAAAAAAACAAGGCCCCTTATGTAAGTTGTTCTCTATTGCAAAATCTATACTCAACTGCATTTATTTGTATTGGTAGTCAGTCTTTGTATACAGCAAAGTTTATTTTCTAATCTTAACTAAAATTTTATTGAATGATCCTAATGCTACTTGCCTCCAAATTTGCTAGTGGCAAAGCAAACTAACACTAACCAAAAATCTTACAATATAAATAACAGAATTACTCTTTAGATTAGAAGCTCATTGCCAAACCCAAAACATAAAACAGAATTAATTTATCATTACTAACCAACTTCAGCCTCAAATGGCAACCTATATGGTGGTGTCTCAACACCTGATTGACAGAGATCTGAACAACGAGTTGCCAGTTCCCAGAGGACCAATCCCAAAGCATAAACATCAATTTGCTTCAGGGAACTTTCACAGTCACGTAAATTTACAGCTCCTTCAAGTACTTCCGGTGCCATGTAACGCAAAGTGCCAACCTGAAAGTAAATGAACAAGATCTAAGTGATTTTTCAAAAAGCAAGCACAAGCCATTGCAGACTCCACTTTCCATCTCAAAACTTCAAAGGATCATAACACTGAAAGGCTGGTATTACACAATAAAGTGACAGTGTAATATGTGATCAACAGGGCAAACTCACATTATTAAGGCAAGATTTAGAAAAAATAAAGCTGGTAGTGTTAAGCACACAGAAAGCACCAAAATTCTTCCCACATTCAGTCAATCCATGATTTACTCATAAATTTCTAGGGTTAGAGTTAAATGTCTAAATCTGTACATACCTTCTTTCTATATATCAGTTCTTTAACATGGATAAAAAGCGAGACTCTGATATTCCAACACCTATCCAGATTAACTCTATCATGGATATAAGAAATTCCCATGTAATGAGAGAAAAAAATAGAGTTTAAAAATATCTTTATACATTGAACATGAAATAATTATACTAATAAATAGGCCAAAAGATCTAGTTTGTACACTGACAAAGAAAGAAAGTTGCCTCAATAATCCTAATTTCAACAATTTAACAACATGAGGAAATTTTCAGTGTTTTTGAAAAAACAAAAAAAGAATACAACAATGCATAATAAAACATTAATAACTTACATCATTAATGGACTTGGTCTCTGCATGCTGAGTTTCTCCATTACAAAAATACTTTGACCCCTGCAGTTTCATAGCAAATCCTAAATCACAAAGGACTGTGCCCAGTTCTGCAGTAACCAAGATATTCCGAGAGTTAAGATCACGGTGACTGACACATGGCTTCACTTTATCTGGAAGTTCAAGGACAATCAATATAAATTTTAATCAACTTATTCTGGAAAAGAAGACAGAAATGTTAGGTTCTAGAACTTGTTAAAAGAAAAATGATTCAGTGAAACCTCTTCACAAAATTTTCCAATAGACCAGCAGATTGGAACATTAAATGTGGGAAAACAGGATACCCAGGAAGATTTCAAATAAAAAGAAAACTATTTAAAGAAAAATAACTTACTACCAATATTCTTATTATAAACAATTATCACATCTCTTCGCATTGTAAATCTGGCACATTTTGGGTGTGCAAGAGATAGAAATTTTACCTGCTTCCATACATACCAGTGAAATTCTGCATGCAGATAGATTTGGTAGCATGTTGACATTACTAACAAGTAAATTCTGAAAAGTTTAATTCTTCTAATAACACTTGTGTTCCTCTACACCTTGCAAAATGAATCAAAATGATGCTAATTTTTTAACACTTCCCCACACACTAACAGTTTACGACACTTCTTTTCATCTACTCCAGACAAAGTTTTGACAGAAAAACTTACCTCCTTTTCGAACATCAGTATGAAGGTGAGCAAGTCCTCTAGCAACTCCTTGTGACATACGACAAAAAGTGGCCCAATCCAAAGTATGAGTTCTTAAATAATCTTGAAGACAACCATTTGGAGCATATGACAAAACTAAGAGATACTGCAAACCACCTTCAACACTTGGGCGTTCCTCACATCCTAAAATGTTCCAGATACTTGATTACCTTACATTTTCCTTCAGTCAAAAATAAGCAATAAAAATAAATTTAAAAAAATACAACATAACCATACTATAGTCAATAAGAGAAAAAAAAAAATCATAAATACACTATATTGGAGCAAGCACAGATACAATTTCTGAAGATACATTCCAACCCAGTTTTCCTCCTATGGTTTTCTAATTAAAACAAATGTAAGGGCAGCTCTTGATTACTTCTCAACATTACCAAAGTGATTTGAACATATGCTTGACAGAGAACTGTTTATTCATTTACTTACCAACCATGCTACATTTTTTTTTTCCAATGGAAAATTTGAAAACAAAATCACAGAGGGATAATTATTATCATTCCCCAAAATAACACCACTTATAAAACAACAAGCTAGTTTTAGAAGAAAACTAGAGGTCCAACAAAATTGCACATCTTTTCTCAACATAATTTTTGGAGAAAAAAAAAAGGTTTATTTGAGAAAAATTGAGAGTATTCTCATGGGAAATATTTCTTGTAACACTACTTCTAGAAACCATGTGGGATTGCGCATAATAAAACTGGACATATATGTATATATTTATATTTTCAATTTCCAAATTAAAAAGTAATTTATTACTCATTAAGTACAGTCATTTGATGTATGTATGTATGTTTGTTGTTTTTTTAGGTAGGGGAAAATCTTCAAAAGACACTGTGGAGTACAGACTCCACAGTGTGTGGGATTTTTACCCACTAAAAACCACCTCCCATTTCTCTTCATACCACCCCACGGAACCGCCGTTAAGCATTACTTCGCGAGGGGCACATTGGCTAGATTTTATTCAATGCCACGTCGAATCCTTTCCTCATATCGGAGCTTCTTCAAAACACTGGACGCATAGTTGGCCCTGCATACCAGTTCTCCTTAGAGAGAAGCATCAAATGTACTATGCCCTCTGGTCATATTTCTTGTCGTAGAATTATCCATATTTCTTGCCTTTCATTATCAAAACGAGGGCAGAAGAAAAACACATGTTCTGCGTCCTCACCGACTGGTGTGCAAGAAGGGCATGATGCATCCTCATCTAGCTTAAAGCTCTCTTGGTATGATCAGAAGCAGCCGTGGCCTGTTAACAGCTGTGTGACGTAGAAATCTACTTCCCCATGTTGTCTCTTGGTCCACATTCGTATGTTTGGTATCATACGGTGGGTCCATCTTCCTGAGGTCGACGCATCCCATCGGCGCTGCCATCTCTCCGTTGTCTCCAGTTTCTCCTCCTCGTTAACTATCTTTAGGTTAGCATCAGGAGTTGCTTGTGCTCGTCGGTAGATCCTGGTACGTTCCTCTGTCGCCAGGTCGATCGGTGGCAGACCGGCCACTACACATACAGCATCATATGAGACCGTGCGAAAAGCGCAGGCCACTCGAAGAGCACCTCGTCTATGCACAGTGGTTATGTGCCGACAATAGGTCTTGATCGCCGTGGCTTGAGACCAAATCGGGGCTGCATTACCAATAATTAGCTTTTATACATTTTGAATTTTGTATGCATCAGTATTGAAGGCAAACTATTGCATAAAATCTATTGCATTAGAATATCTTGAGCTAAAAATATCTCAACAGGAGGGATTGAAAATAAACTAATATTATGTACCTTAATTTATTACCTACTATACAAAATCTGTTTTCAAACTCTAAATATATGAGAACACCCATCAAATATTAAAATAATTTACTCACCAAAATATGAGAGAAGGGCTGGGCAATCCATGAAAGGTAGGCAATAAATGTCACGCTCGTTCAGAAAATACTGCCGATGATGAGCAGGAAAAATTTTCACAGCAACATCACGGTCCTGCACAGTTCCCTTCCAGACACTTCCATAACGACCTTGACCTGAATGTCAAAGCAACGTATATAAAGGTTGTGAAGAAAAAGAGAAAAAATATTATTAAAAACACAGTAAATAGAAATTGGTAATGCAAGAGAAAAATCTTGAAGAATACAGAAGCAGAGAGCAGCTATCTCTAAACTGATCTCATGTGTACGCAAGGCCAATAAAAAAGACCCAATTGTTTTCTTTTAAAATATAATAAACACAATAGGGTTCTA
This sequence comes from Laupala kohalensis, assembly GCA_002313205.1. Lineage (NCBI taxonomy): Eukaryota > Metazoa > Arthropoda > Insecta > Orthoptera > Trigonidiidae > Laupala > Laupala kohalensis. Next base: position 86,748 of record NNCF01127236.1, read on the forward strand.
TGGGGGTAAAAAGTTTCCTATACATTGGGTAAATTATACTTATAAGTACTTCCATAAAATTGAGAAATTAGCAAATATCCAGCTGACCGTAATGAGATGTTACAACACATGGTTACCGTTACAAGTTAAAACATGTTACAACATGTTACAACATGTTACATCACAATTACAGTGACACAAAAACCGAACTGCTCATTCATGGCAAGTCAGAAAATACAGATTGATACAGAATATGTGATAAGAGAAGGATGTTTATTAAATTGTTCTCTCTAATTACTAGCTTCAACATATGTAATTAGACAAAATGGAAATATTTATTTAATTATAATTTTGAGAGTAAACTAAGTTTTAAAAGAGAAATATATCTAAGGCAAATCTACAGGAACAATAATTAATAACCTTCTTCAATGCAATATTATGACAATGACTGTAAAAAGCTAATTTAAAAAAAGTAAAGATTTTACACTTGGCTTGAATAGTACTACAGAATACCTATAAATTTTGTTGTTGGTAAAAGCTAATGCATACCTATAAACATGGACTTACACAGCCAGAGTTGTCCTTTGTATCCGACAAATAAGTATATATTAACAAAATCATTTTTTGTTTTCACTTTTTCACCACAAATCTTAGTTTTCAAAACAATTAAGAAAAAGGATCCAGTTAAGGGAAAAAAACTATGCTGGACAAATCTCCATATAATCAGATAAGTATGAATACATATTCATTTGAAATACACATTTCCCTATCCAAAGTTAAGTTTAAACTAGACGAATACCCCCAGCTCTGCTCGTATTAATTTTGAGATTTTTGTACAAATTATTCTCAAAATGTAACATGAACATTTCAACAATTCGTTGGTCTGGTGTTGCCAATACCACAAATATCAGTGACATGTTATAGTTCTGTTAACCTAATTATTCATCCAATCATGTATCCTTCTGGCAGCACTGAGGCACCTTAGAATAGACAGAATGAATAGTACAACTTTTACTGAAGTGTTTTGATTTCATTGGTATATTCACCTTGCTAATGAATCCTATCTCCTTACTGCTATGGAAATCAATTCACAATACGAATAGAAATTGAAAGTGCTCATCCTCTCGAAGTACACAGCTCAAGATAGTTGAGGAAAATTAAGAGACAATAAGGATTCCCATGGGAATTCAGAGAGAAATGGGGGGAGGGGGTCCAGGGGGTTTGTGCCCTCTCCCCACCAAAACAAAAATTTAATATACAATTCACTACTTAACTTACTCTCCCATTCAGGAGGAAAAAAACTGCATATTTCAGCTGAATTTGATAGGGATATTCATTGTAAGAAATTAAATCTTACATTATAAAAATTATTACTTCTGGTATATCTACTTCTGGTTTAACATAATTTGAGCAGTGTGTTTCTCTGCATATAATATTTAGAATGCTTTTATGTCTGAATTTAGCATTTAGGTAATGAAAACAAAACATTTTGTTGTACCAAATTATCCCATATTTGTAATATTTCAGCAACTGTTAAAAAAAATTAAAAAATGTATCAGTCATAACCCATATTAGTCTCAAAACAAAGTTATGTGTGTTTTCATTATCTATAAAACTATTTAATTATTGATTTATTAGAGTGCAGTAGTGTCATTTCATTTATAAGAAACTATATAATGCTCAAGTTTCATCTCCCAACCAAGATAAATTTTTGTGTACGCCACTGAGTGTAGGGGGTTGCATTTATTGGTAATGAACATTTTACCAGTTACATGCAAGGTCTCATAGTCCTCCTCAAGGCATAAAGTAAAAAATAAATAAGCACATAAATGACATGTGTAAATGATACATCGCTACAATTAAATGTTTCAGAGAAGCTATCGAGTAATTGTGTTTCATAATATCGATTCTCAAACCCTGTCACTTATTTGTAGATAAGCTCAAAAAAGATCATTTAAGGATGTGCTGTTGAGGGTTCAGGGAACATGTGATCTTTCAGTTCAGCAAGGCAGATAACAATCGTTATCACGTTCATTCCGCAATAATGAACAAAACATTTTATCATGTAAATGTACATGTAAATTTTTGCATTAAATTACAAATATGTTGACATTCTTTAGTACTATAACTCGCAGCTAACTTTTTATCTTATTTAGGAATTTTTGCTGAAATTTTTGAATCCGCCTCTGCCTTAGGGCCCTTGATCGGAATTGATGGTATGGTCCCTTGCTTGCTTCCGTAGAGTAAATTAGTTTGTTGTCCTCCACGTGGTCAAACGCAGTTTGTACAGTTTTTTAGACAATAAAATTTATTTATCTGGACCCAGAACTGTACAATGGGGATTAAATTACAACGGAGCAAAGTATCATATAACAATCTTATAAAATATTATATTATGATACCACTTATTTCAACGAAATGAAAATCAGATGAAGTCAAAGGCAAAATACTAACCAACGAGACATGTAAGCGAAAGGCGATCTGGTCCGGAACCAGTGCCCGTCCCCCCGCCGCCGTCCATCAGACGCACGGAGTCGGGTTCCGACTTGGCTGCAGCCGACGAAGAGGATCCCGCGGCACTAGTGCGCCAGGCACGCACGAGAGCCACTCCAACGCACGCGAAAACGGCGGTGAGCGTAGAGGCGGCGCACAGGACCCACACCACGAGTGTGTGTCGCTCCGCACGAGCCGCCCGCTGTCCCAAGAAGTCTCTCGCTGGAAAAAGCAGACCTTGCAAAGTTAAGGCAGCATATAGGTAGGGGTGCAGTGTCAAATTTCAGTGTAGGAGCTCTCTGATTGGAGGAGTTAGTACAGTACGGCCAGTGGCGGATCTAGACCGTAATGAAGGGGGGAGGGTAACCGAGAAGCATTATTGTTTAAATATCATGGTTTTACAACACAAATTTTATAATTATTATCTTTAAATAAAATGCATCAAATAAATAATTAACCATTAACAATCTGGTATTATTAATAACAATTATTTATTAAAGTTATTAATATGGTATTAATTTTATTAATATGATGTTATTAATAACATTAACATTTATGTTATTAATAACATTAACATTTATGTTATTAATAACAATTATAACTGATAATTATTAGTCTGGTAACACTTTTACAAAGTATGCCATTTACCAACTTCAATTTTAAGAATTCAGATCCAATGGGGAGGGGGGCTATAGCCCCCTTAACG
>NNCF01127236.1:89976-105824 GCA_002313205.1 Laupala kohalensis
CATAGATCCGACACTGAGTACGGCCAACCTTTCCTATTAGAGCAGTATTCCTATAAATTTAAATGCAAAATTGAGAGTGTTCAGGCTGTACTAGTTCTAATTTAGGTTGATTGGATCATTTTAATGAAAAATTAGGGTAAGATAGGTGAAGGGGCAGACCTCATAGTCTCATAAAAATGAAACAATCCATACTAATATAAATGTGTTACGCGAAAGAGTGTGTTTGCTACCAGATAACGACTAAACAACTGAACCGATCGTGAAGAAATTTGGCCAGGATATAGTTTAGATGTCCAGGATGAACGTAGGCCAACTTTGATTTTTTAAATGTGATAAAAAGATAAAAATTATTTTTGACAATAAATGTCGATAAAATCGGGAAAAGATTTATATTCCCTTACGCTGCCTAAACGGAGTGTGAATAGGTGACAACTGTGAATGACAATATTGTTTGCCTCAAGGAGTTCCACAAAAAAGTCCGCGACAGCGTATATCTTTCTACTAAGGTTAACCTAAATTATCGATAAAACGTTATTAAAAATAAAAGTGTTAAATACTTCAATTGAGGCGACCAAAACACACCATGTCGCAGGATCTAAAGCACACCATGGTCAAACTTGATATTTTAGCATGTTTGCATACTCCAGCATCTGTCATCATATGGTGAACTAGCTATGGCTGTGCTTCAGTCCTAAGTGTACATATTAAAGGATTTATGAAAAGGTGTTCTGGCACATCCAATTCCATATGAGCCCAAAGCACAAGCTGAGTTTTCTCGCTCAGTGTTGCTCACTTGTTAGTATACAGTACAACACTAATATATAGTAGGTATTTTTAAGTATACAACTGGACACACAAAGGCTGTAAAATGGTTAACTTATAGATACAAGTTTTATTCATTAAATGTGCAATAAATAACGCAACCTACCTCGATTTTCGTCCGTCCAGAAGTAGTAATGAAGTAGCATCATGTTTACATCAAGTTTTAAAGCAAATTACCAATGAGAAGAAGCTGATATTTTACCCTGGCCAGAATAAGAATATCACCATTCTTTCTTTTTTTATGCATTAGTACATTCTGGCGAATATGAGGAAATAACATAAATTTCTAGTTTCAAGTCACCTTCTTTCACAGTGTGATGCTAACTTTGGACAGATAGAGAAGTTGAAGAGAAAAACAGTAGCAGTCTTTTCTCCTGATGGATGGAGTAAAATTATTGAAAGAGCAAGACTGGTTAAAGTCCTCATAGCTATTAAAATGGTAGCTGAAGATTTAAAAACATTTGACGTCTTCAATGATCTCATTAATAAGCCAAAAACACACACTGTGAGAAAATAAATTACAGGAACCATACAATGCTAAAATTTTCAGCACATTGCCCTCAACTGATGTTTAAGAAAACGCACTCTATCCTCGAGACATGGGAATTGGCCATTCTTCTGAAACCTCATCGAGAGGGACCAATGCCAACAGCGTTCAGAGACTTACTACAACATCTAGTGACAAACCCAGGTGGAAGGAAAATATCAGTTTTGAAGAACAGAGATGTGATGAAACTACTGCTTTACATACCTGAAAGAGAAAAGCAGTTTTTTCTGAATCTTAAGTCTGACTGTGTAACGAAAGATAATCATAATAATGATGAAGACTGGGAAATGATGGACAGAAGAGTTTACAGTGTTTTACTGCAATTCTAGATTGTGTGTATTATTATTAATAACTAACAGATGAAATTGATAGAAAATGAAAATATTGTATTGTGTATTCATATTCTCTGAAAATATCATATTTGAACACAAATATATCCAAATATCTTAAAAGTTTTACAATATAAAGTGGATCCATATTTATTTACATGTAATTTGAGACACACAGAATACAGCCAAAACCAAATAAAAGCCCCGACACAAGAGAATTCAGTAAGAATTTCAATTTCACAAATATCTTATTTCCTCAAAACTTCGTTTCTGTGCTTTGGGCCCTTCGGGCTCTCAGCGTCTCAATTGCAAAGAGTAATTTAAGAAGGAAAATCAATCATCATCAAATTTAATGGATTATTTATTTTGTGCATTTAACAAAGATTTTAGAAAGCCTATAAATCGTAAAATGTCAACGAATAGTTTAGATTTTACAAGAACTTCAATGAAATGGTGCAGCCGCGTCACGCATCGGATGCGAAAATTCGACCGGTGCGGCTCCCGCGAGGTGATGTAGTGAATACAGCCAAGTTTTGTATTAAATTTGTATTATTATGAAATTCAAAAATTTTAATGCGGTAAATGTTTTTTAAAAACAAGTAAAAGAAAAATCCCAGGCAACGCCGGGTAATCAGCTAGTAAATTAAAAAAATACAGTGTAACGTTTCAGACTGTGAAACTCGACGTACAACCAAGAAAGAAAAACATAATGGGAAGTTGGTGAAGTAGACGTCGGATGATTTGCACTGAGGTAATGACAATAGTAGGGGGCTGCTCATAAAAAAACGTCGCAAAAATTTCCATTATTTACCACCTTCCACTCCATAAAGCATTCGTAACGGCACCTCTGAACACCCTGTCCCCCAAAAAGTACGCAAAACCAGTCAAACATCTATCCCAAGAAAAGTTTTTATTGCTTTTCGGAAAATAAGGTGACAACATTTGATACACTGATTTCGTTTGTTCCTCTTTGGTCTGTGCTCTCACTGAGCGGTTACGTACTTAGATTACAATGACAAACTTGAAGGCTAAGAGCGCCTTGTAAAAATTCTCTGTGTTAACTCACTCCCACTTCACTGTAACGCAATGTAACGATATGGAAAGAACCTATCCCACAATGCGTTACTTAATTTATGGACCGCTCCGGGGCGGAGAAGCGGAAGACGTCGCGATTAGGTGTCGGTGGTGTCTGGTGATTCTAGGGGGGGGTGGGGGTTGGTAAGGGGGCTATAGCCCCATTGGACCTGAACTCTTACCAGATAAAATTGAAGTTGAGAAATGGCATACTTCGTAAAAGTGTTTCCAGATTAATAATTACAAGATATAATTGTTATTAATAATACCAGATTAATAAAACTAATAATACCATATTAATAAACCTAATAATACCATGTTAATAACTTCAATAAATAATTGTTATTAATAATATCAAATTGTTAATTATTTATTTGATGCATTTCATTTAAGGTAAATTTGTGTTGTAAAACGATAATTTTTAAACAAAAATGGTCCCCGGTTAGCTCACCCCTTGATTACGGTCTAGATCCGCCACTGGGTGGTGAGAGTGTGGGGGCGAGAGATGTCTTAATTCGTAAAAAAAAATACAACGCACGTTTACGAAAAATTGTTTTATTTAGATATTAATTTTTATGGTAATATTATCATTTAGTATAAATTTTATGATCATACTACCTAATAAACTAATTACTGAAGATGTTTTCAAATTCCTCGGGTTAATTACTGTAAAGGTGTTAGTTGTTCAATTCAAAACATACGTGGATCGACATTGGAAACACAAGTAAATTAGTTTCATGTGACAATAGACATTTCCTGTATTGGGCTTTTAAGCCAACATAAAGCGTTATTCACACTACAAGAATCGACACATCAGTAGGCTCATCGAGCATACACTTAATTTCAACTTTTTAGTTATTTGATAGTGGATATCTATAGTAATTTCATGAATATACGTCTCAATATTGCGTCATTTGAAAGTTTTTTATGCTATTTCTGGGTCTACCTTCCCATTAACTATATCATAGTAGTGAACAGAATAATGATATTCGCTACCATGTGGGGCTGATCATCAGGAGCAGGCAACCTAAAATGTGTTCCACAAGCAATCGCAGAATTTCCAAACATGGATTTTAAAGATTTTTGATTCAGCCATTTTCCTGTGAATCTATGGTTGCTTCGTAAGTTGCAAGGCTCTTAAAGCACTTTTCAACAACACATCTTTGTGAACTGTTTTTTCTACTCTTGATTGTATCCAATCAAAATAACGAGCTTGAGTAGTCGTCGAAAGTGATTAAGATGTGCATTATCACAATTAACACAAAATATACAAATTTCTTAATAAAAAGAAAGTCGGCACTTTCATTCGTGATAATAAAGCTCATGGTACATTAAGAAATATTTTAGAAGCGTTAACAATGAGTATATTATTTATAGAACAAATATAAGTTACTTATTTTTAAATTAATAGTATGTTACAAAATAAAATTTGGTCAATAATATTTTAAAAATACTTTATAAAAGACATTTAAAGTTATTTTTTAAACCTAAACGATACAGTTTGCTTCAGTATCTTAAGGGGAGGCATGACAAGTGTCTCAAGAGTTTTTTGTTTTGTATATTTCGATTCCTATTTACCACAAGAAGTCACAGACTGAAAGGCACCATTAAACAAAAAGAAAAATAATTTCATTTCACCAATTAAGAACTTGTTATGAAAGTAGTTCAGAGCTGCTTATTTTGAGTTTTTTTTTACAGTTTTACATAATTAATCTAATTCACTCATATTATTAATTGAAAATAGTGTTTTGACAATTTTCAGTTGTTTAACAGAACAATTGAAGATAACGAATTCAAGGAAATTGTTATTTTGACAATTTGACGGGATTTTATAAATTTGGTTCCTAAAACTGAACAAAACGTGCCAATTAACATTCATACATAGTATAGCATAGAATGGACTCGAACGATTCTGAAAATACCCAACTGTGGATGTTTCACAATATTTTAGCGTAGTATTAAGAATATATTTTATTAGGTGCAAAGACATTCTTTACTTCACTGGCATGACCTTGCTGATGATATAAAGGAAAACTCAAACAAAATACGTAAAAATCCAAAATACTTTCGATCTATCAATCGAAGATGGCCGGGTTCCTTCTCGGTCGACTTTTCAAAGAATGGCCTATTCCGAAGTTTCGTAAAGTTTTCTCTTAACAGCAGGACAGGATTTTACTTACCACGTTTTGAGTTCTTTAACTACAGTTTTACATAATTAATCTAATTCAAGCACATTATTAATTTAAAATAGTGTTTTGACTTAAAGTCGAAAAATCCAATCCTATATAATTTCAAAAAAATTGAATAAGTGGAAATTAATCGGTTTCAGCAACATTAAGCTAAAATATATATTACAAAAATGTAATATTTAGAAACTGTCTAGAAATATGATAAATTTCAAGTGAAATATCTCGATCGGTTAATTTGAGAGTTTCGTAATTTCAATAATCGCTCTTCTGAGATCTGCTAAAATATCTCGGAATGTTTATTGTCCAATACAATGCCGTCTTCTTTGGGAACGTTCCCCTCAAGATCAATAAAGTTGGCTCACACGAGGAAATCATAATTACATAATTCAGAAATACTATTATATTTCGAAACTCAGTCATTAACAAATTCACAACTTTAGTGCTTGTGTATTTTAGGAAACATGCACATTCTTCACAAATATGACATTCTGCTATGAAATTTATCTTCTGAATTGACAGTTTATTATGTCATTGTAAAGTAAAAAAAAACTTTTGATTTAATTAAAAAAATCACCCAAACAAACAAGCGTACATACACATTACTTATGAAGGGATAGTGATGTGCACAAAAAGCTGGCGACGTAGGTTCGAGACCTACCTTCCTCCAATCTGAAATTAAAGAAGCCTCTCCTCGGTAACGCAAAAGTGCTAGAAATCAGGCGTGCATACTCACCAGGTGCTCGCGCTCGCTCGTCGTCGACGTCCGCATCGCCATCGCCGCCAGACGCGCTGCCCACCGCCGCGTCGCTCACGTTCACGTTGCAGCGCTCGCCGCGGCAGCAGCAAAAGCGCGTCGTGTTACGCGCGCGATTCGGTCGCCGGTCGGCGACGCACGCCGCGCGCTCACAGTCGGCGCGGCCCGAGCTCTCCCAGCAGCCTGCACACAACAGTCGACGCTACGTCCACGACATGTCCTCGTCACGCCCTCCACGGGTGCACCAGGTCCTCGCTGAGATAGTTAACGAGACGTACCGGCAGAATTTTACAATAATTTTTGAAACTACTAATAATCCCAATCTCACGCTCATTCAAAATCCATATCGGAATCTGTTTCTGAGTCTACGCCAGAATCTAGTTCAATATCCATTAGACTATCAACTTCAGACCACATATCAGAATCAGAAGACGAGGATGACGATGCCAGATGAAGCTCGAGATTGAGAAAATGCAGTGTAACAGCGTGCGAGAAGACGTATAGAGCAGAAGCCGAAATAGTAAGCGCTTCAGCCGCGAGGTCGAGGGCGGAAGAAGCGATGTCCAAAGACCTGTCCACGATAGAAAGGCAATACGATCCAGAATTGAGAGCGATCTCAGCTTCATAGAGAGCTAAATGTGCGACACTCAGAGCCGAAAATGCAGCTCCGAGGGACGCAGAAGAAATGGCAAGGGCGGAATTGATAACATTGAAGACAGCAACGGTGTTGTCGGGGGCGCACGGCAGGTAATCCTGGAAGGAAGCCACGGTGGCGGTTAAAAAGAAATTGGTTACACGGAAAATTCTGTCAGGAAGGTAGGTACGAGATCGATTTTGACTTATACGGACAAATCACTAACAATAGTCGAAGAATCTGACGACAGGAACAGAACTACTTTTAAAACTGCGGAAAACTTCAGGGATATTAGTGATATGAGAAATATAACACAACGGCGTATTCAAAAAGATGGATTTGGATAATTGCTTGAAAAGAAGAGAAGGACAAGGTTAAGTCGCCTATACGTGTCGGATACAACGCAGAAAAATATTTCGCGAGTGACGGCTGTCGTTTCGAATTATCTTCAAGTATCGATGTTGTGTCCCGCTAGGGAACGAACCAACAAGTAGGCATACCACAATCAACAATGCACAATGGTAGAGTTTTGATAAACAAAATCACAGGCCAGGTGACAAATATCAACAATGTTGGATGCTAACGCCTAAGTTGTGAGAGGGTTCGAAATGGAGTGTGAGAATGGCGAAGCCGCAGCTCAAGTCGGAACACTAAGTCGCCGAGATTTCTTGCCAGGAGCCTACCACAAGGATGCTGCGAGCCGCGCAAAATGAAGAGGAGCGGACGAGTGGCATGGAGACAGAGTGCAGCTTCCGACGTCGCGGGAGCGAAGAACGACGCACCTGCCGTCGAGGAAGAGAAGGGGAGCTGCGCGTGGCCGGCGTCTTCGCAAGCAGCGCGCTGACCGACTGCTCATGAGCACAATATGCCAACTTATGTCCAAGATTGATTATGAAGAGTTCTTCAGGACACACTGAAGGTAGTTCGGTCGACAGAGAATTTAATCTTTTGAAACGTCAAAAATTTGCATAAATTGTTGCAATAATGTACTTGTTTTCTCATATCGACTTCAGCTTTCAAAGCACACCTTACCGGCATTTTAAGCAATATATGGTATACGTAATACTTCGATGAAACACATGGTATCGTATGAGAAAATAATTTATTTTAGGTAATTAATTACTTTCTGAGTCTTATAAGTAGAACAACATTTCTAAAACTGTAATCAAGTACCTACAGTAATTTCTAAGATATTTTTGTACAGGTCGCCGGACATTCTGAAGAGAAATTTAAAAATTTAATTCGCGGTTATCGCCCTGTCCACCTTTGTCCGTCAACGTCACGGAGTGACTAAAGGCAGGCCATGGTGCTTGCGAACAGTCAAGCGGGTTCCCAGTTTATATCACTATCTTCATCGATAACGTTTTTGTCACAAATTATATCGTCACTAGTTCCCACAACTCTTTAAATTATAAAGTAATTTAAATGCAAAAATATGTTATTATTTTGAATTATTTGACCAGTATTTCTCGGTAAAACTACCTTAAATGATAAATTTTAATTTGTCTATGTTAGTTAAGGCACATAATATTAGAATTAACGACTTGCTTAACCCCCTGCAATTCTCGATCATACTGAAGAACTCAACAATTTATACTAATTTGTATGTATCAAGCCTTACATGATAGGCGTTCTTCAAAATGGGATGTTGACACTTTTCTCAAGAAAATGTTTTGTTATTGTATACTTCAAATGTTAACTTAGAGGTGAGTAGGAACCTAATATAGCAATCATTTTACATCAGAGGGCTCGTCAGCCATTTCTATAATATATGACACAGCTTTCTGTAAAAAATGTACGACTTGCTTGTGTACTTTCTTCTGAAGATATCTCAAGTCTACTGTGACGAGTAGTTCCCGATAAGGTCCCGAGCTGAGGAATCGAGAGGGGAATTTAGCTTTGTTTTCTTAAGTGAATCAAAACTTCAAAGGACACATTAAGGATATTCTTTTAAATAAATGGTTAAAGTGTGCTATTTATTTAAATATGGTTACAATTCGCTTTTTGTAAATATCCTATTCCTGCTTCATATTTTACTTCACAAGTGCGCCTATCATTCGTCTTCGATTACTTCGTTCAAATCCTCAATGCAATATCCTCTCTTCTGAAAACGTTACCATTTAGCTTCAAACGGTTACCCAATTTATTATATAATGCGTGCGGATGTCTATGTCGCCGGAAATTATATCGCATTTTGTGGAAGAGGAACTGATGATTCGATATTTCTGGAAAAAGAATGAGGTGATGCTGCATGAACATCATGGGAACACCTTCAGTCGAGATTCCTCGGCGCGAGATCGATTATTTGGTAGACATCAATTATATGGTCAGTATTGCTGTTGGTTTCAAGAAAGGATACGCGTAAGAACAAACTATCAATAAATTTAGTTGGTCTCTGGAGTAAGAACTCCTTAAATGTGAACCTTGCACATTCCTCGAGTAGTTTTGGTTGACACTATGAAACAGTCAGCGTACTTACGCTAATGGTCACTTATTGCTACGAATAAAACTCTCTTTTTGGTGTTTCGTATTAGAGACTCATTCCCTCGTGCGACTTCTGACAAACCGCGTGCCTAATATCCTATTGCGTACCCTCGGCTTTCAGAACTATTTCTGGTTCTTTTATTCCTTTTATGCTGGTCACGAGCGAATAATGATTTCGATTTGGCATCTATCCGGCTTTGAAAGGTTTGAACGGTTTGAAAGGAGGTCGAGAAGTTATAAATAATGTCTCGACTTTTGTGGTAGTTCTGAGAAGAGCGAATGTATCATAACAGAATCTTTTTCGCTGTATTTGTAACTTTATCAGTGTGTGTTGGGTTACGACAGGGATCTCCAAACTACGGGCTAGGGGTCAGGTTCGGCTAGCGGAGGAGTGTTGTGACAAAAACGCAATAATACCCTCTTATTATTTTTTTTTTTTTGGTGGGGCTTTAGGGCTCGTCAACATCGAGGTCATTAGAGCCCATAATACCCTCTTGTATTACGTAGTACGTGTATTATGACATGTTGAGTACATGGGACTTATAATAATTAGTAACATATTACCCGCCAGATTGACTAAGCTGACACGAAGCTTAACATCAAAAATGCAACGAAACTAACAAATTGAAGTTAAAAATACCGGACTATACTTTACCGAACTAACAAACGAATTAAGACTCATTTCACATGTTGACCTGCGTGCCCTGTCTGTTACGCCACTGAATATCCCTGCAGCACAAGTGCGCCGGAGTTGGGTGGGGTCCTAAAAGACCATGGTTTCTTAGCGCAGAAAATTCTTCCTTATTCGTGAGCTCTGCATTCATTTATCGAATTGTAGTTTCTTAACTGACGTCGTAGCTCATTCGGTGGCTGAGGGAATAGCGTGCTTCCTCGTTACCTAGACGGCGCACAGTGAAGTATTGGAAGCCAAATCCCGAACAAAAAGGAAGAAAAATCAAATCTGTTCCACAACACTAAATTTTATATCACAAAATAGCTGATTAACTGGATCGTCTATCGACGACAATTTCCGGAAAATATGTTACATCTGGCTTCTGCTACCGCCGATTGAATGCAAAGTTGTATGTTGCAGATGTCCTTTTACTTACGTTTGTAACGTTTTAGAAATAAATTTATCCTTCCCGTAGGGATCGATGGATTGACTCCAAATTTTACACAAGGGGTAAATAGAGATATGTCCTTTTGATACTTTTACTTTTTATCATCATTGTAATCAAATCAACTGTATTCAAAAGGTACCGTTATTTGAAAAATAAACTCACTAGTGAAATGTGAACCCTCCTTCAATCTACCTCCTACTACTCCTAGTATCAATAACTGTAACTATTACTAACCCCTCCTACTAACACCACGTGGGCCAATTTGTTTGGTAAATCCAGCTAAGCAGCCCACCTACTAACAATAGCTCTACCACCAACCTACCTCCTATCGCCCCATGTAGATAAGCTTCAATAGCACGCTACATTTCCCATTTACAAATACCACTATAGATGCCGACGTCGTTCAAGAACCCCGTACCCCCACCGGCACCTTCACACGCTCGCTCCGCAGGGGCAACGCACGCACTCACCTTGGCGAATGACGTCAACCACGGTTTCCGCTGGGGTTGGAGGGAGCTTCGACGCCACCGTCGTCTCTGCTGCTACCGCCCCGCCGCCCTCGCTCGCGTTCACGGCGAGAGAGGGCAGCGCAAGCGGCGGTTGCGGGGGCGAAGGCACCACCGCCTCTTCCCATAGCGCGTAGCAATGGCGGCTTGCGTGTTGGCATACTTCCACTAGGCTTCCGTCATCTGCCTACAGAACATATGCTTAAGTAAAGTGATTTCCCGGCTACACAGCGCAGTATTTGAGCAGTAGAGTGCAACATGATAAATCTTCCCAGTTTCTATTACAATGGATTAAGTGTTCTTAAAAGAAATTATTTTTATAATATGCAACAAGAACATAGTCTTACAACCTTCGAGTAATATTTAATACTTATAACCGGCGTGCTTCTCATTTCATTCCTTGTGACTTGTTAATATTCATAAACATAGAGCGGTAGTGTTATTTTTTTGCGTATTCCCGAAATTTCCCGAATTGATTGCCATCTCACATTCTACCATCGATGATGGAGAATCAATATTTAGAATTATGCACCAATTAAATGTTTTTACTAACCTGCACAATTTCTTTTCTTTACATTACAATAACTTTATTATGATTCGTTGATCATTTGGAATGCGATATAGTTAGGGGATATCTAGTTTATGCTATTATACATAAATTTTACTTCAGTCTATTTCCTAAATTAATGTTAAGTCGCATTTTCGTTAGCACAATAAATAAAATGTAAGCTAAATTTAAGGATGAATTAACTTCGATAAAAACAAATAGGGCTTCTTAAAATCCTCGCAAGCTGTGATGCTAATGAGGCAGCCACATGATTGTTAAAACAAAACACGTCAGCCACAAGAACGCCAGGCAGTATACCCCAGTCGTTTGTTCTATACAGCAAGGCAACTGTGTTCTGGCTTCGTATGTAGGATTAGGACCTATGTCTAGGTATAGGACCTAGGAATGTGGGCCCAGGTGCGACGTTGTATACCACCTTCTTCCACCTGTACTTGCATTGTAGGGGTGGTGCAAAACATTTAAGCATTTTCGTTTTATGGCCTTGTTTTCAGTTTCACATTTTGACGCGGTCGCTTCCATGATCCCGCTGAGTGCAAGTTGCTTTCGGGACGTCGAAAACGACATTTCGTCTCAGTCGCTTTAAGTATAGAGCGATTGCTGCTATTGCAGTCGAAACGTCTGCTGGGAAAATCTCTACTGAACCATGGCTTAATAGTGTAAAATTCCAAACGAAACATCACTCGTGAAAGTCATCTATGATTTACAAACTAACATAGACAAGACAGACGCACAGATACATAGAGATAAACATAAATATGAAAGATTAATAGAAATAAGACTAGATAGATAAAGATCAAACAGGTAGATGCACATCATAGATATGTACCAGGGCGATATAGACCAGATAGGTAGAATAGATACAGACAATATTGATAGGTACAAGACATGCAAATATACAGAGACAGGCACATACAGACAGATGGAAACAGACACACTTTCAGGCACACAGACGCACCGAGATTCGTAAACAAGAGATAAGGGCGGGAAGTCAGACAGATAGGCGACTATCTGTCAGACAGGAGGGTCGACAGGCAGACATTCGGAGACTGAATGACAGACAGACAGTCAGACACATTCAAAAGGTTAAATAGTCAAACAAACATTCTGGGAGCAAAACGCCTGTCGGGCAGTTCGGCACGATAGACCAATATACAGTGCACACGAAACAGGGTCCCTTAGAATATATTCATAACATTGGTATGTTTAAGTAAAATTGTTCCTCAGTTTATTTGCAGTGTAGGGAATTCATGGTAAGAGTGAAGTAGTGAAAAAAGCTGATAGGATTGCTCGTGTAATTGATAGAAAGTAGATAGAAATTCCATCAACCGATGTCAACAAACAAGCATGCAACGCAATACCGTCCGGGATAGGTTAAATGTCACGATATTACATTTTATTCAAATTTTCCACTTTAAAATAAATTGTTAATTTATTCATATATTATGTGATTAAGAGTTTATTTAGTAAACAACTTATAATGAATAATATTAGTACAACTAAAATCTCATTTGGTTTCTGTGATCTTACAGATTCACGATCTTACGAGATGAAGTTCCTTTGTGAGTTCATTGGAGTAATTTAATATAATTGACCAAATACTAAAGAAAAGAAAATAGAAATAATAAAGAAAATGAAACAGAAATAACAGAATCATCCAACTCATTCCGTGATTATTGGATCTGAAGCATGCTGTACCACGTCAGGTAGTTGAATATGGTGTTACCACTATACCAATTGCGCGCACGAAACTTCAGACTCGAAATTGACAAAAATAGTGTCATCAACATTCATTGGTATCTTCTCCCTTATTAGATGTAATACGTGCCTAGGATGGAGGTTTGAATATTGATGTTTGCATTAATTTAAA
Organism: Laupala kohalensis; assembly: GCA_002313205.1. Taxonomy (NCBI): domain Eukaryota; kingdom Metazoa; phylum Arthropoda; class Insecta; order Orthoptera; family Trigonidiidae; genus Laupala; species Laupala kohalensis. Next base: position 102,872 of record NNCF01127236.1, read on the forward strand.
TAGTTATTTGATGAATTGCGTACGGGAGTGTTACAATAGCTGTGCAGAGCTCATAAAAATATTCAATATTTGATTTCTGTTCATTTGCCATATTTTCCAAAGATATCCTTAAGGTCCTAGCGTAGAGCGACAGCAAAACAACCATTAAAACTACCTAAATCCATAGTTATATTGATATTTGACCTCCACGCCTTCACAGTGTCAACAAAAAACAGCCACGATATTAAAAAAAAACACAATTTCAACAAAAGATTCCTACTTCATTATTAAAAAAACAAAAAAACACTGCCATTCTCATTAGAATTGTTTCCGAAACGTAAATGAACTAAGAATTGGTTTAATGACATTGGCATTTCGAATATCAATTAATAGAAAGAGAAGTTTCAAGTCCGAAGTGGATAAAGAGGTAAGTTCACGCTCATTTTTCGAGGTTGTAGCGTCAGCACAGACAGTAAAATGTAAAATATGCCTTTAACCGCAGGGTTCTTCTATTTAAGAACAAACCGTTTGGAATTTACAAGAATAGACAAAAGATAGCACAAGACAAAGAAAAACAAGATAACTTCTTTGATCACCGCAATAAACAAGTAGCATTATCGTATCCTCGAGACATTCTTTTCTCAATGTTTTCATACAGCACTTGTGCATTTTAATACAATGTTTATGAAAAGTAAATCAAGCTGAAAAGTACGATGTATATTATAATTACAAATGACACAATATTTAAACAGTGTCACAAATATTCCTAAGATGGGAATACCTGAAATCATAATTAAAGTATTAGAAGAATGTGGTGATGCATCTTGCACGATGAACTACGAGATTATATCATTATTTTATAATTATTATTTTAATGTTCGGTCGTTAAGTAGCGCCAAACAACGGAAGAGCGCCACGTCTGAAAATCACAGGTGGTGTTTAAGTCACGGGGCATTTATAAATAAAATTGTTAATAGGATGATGGAGAAAACAAGCAATCAAGTCAATATCATAATACAACGACCTGTCGATACCCACTTCCTCAATGTATTGTTGACCAGAAGCTCAGTTGTGTATTTATTCCTTAGTGCCCGACGTGGTTTTCTTTCCATTATGATGGCGGCCCACCACAAAATATTCGCCACCGCTGGACGTGACTATTTGAACAAAGTTTCAAAAGGAAGAGCGACTGGTTGACGGGAACACATTGGGGTGCATTGACAACCAACCCATATTACGCCAATGTAGATTAATTCCCGAAATAGTTTTAAAAAAATATTAATGTAAAGTTTGAACATATGAAATAATTGTATTTGTTATTAAGTTTCTTAACTGTAAAAAATTCAATATATATTTAACACGTCATGCGCAAACCTTGCCAAGATTAACCCAGGAACAAAATACAGAATATGACTTCTTTGAGAAACACACAATCTCCTGTTGAGAAACCATCATGCAACCCGCAACACATGCATGTTTTACGGTACTCTCAACTCCCAAAATTTCTCACAAGACAAATTATACGTCTTCCACAACTAGATAGAAGGAGAAAACCAATTACGCACTATAAAAATACCCTTTTACACCGTTCGGTTGTACCAATACCGAAAAAAATCATAGCCCAGTCAAATCAGTTATTCAAACTCGGAAAAACTACCATACAACAGGAAACTTGTTCAGTTTTATATCTTACTTTCAAACGATATATTGTAGGTTCTCATCGCCACGACTAGTACAAAAAACTGTCAACTCTATGGGAATTTTTACGAGGTTGAAAAAATAATGTGACGCGGCTGTGTCGATTTTCGTACGGATAAAACCGGATGGTGTGTAAGAGGACTAAAATACCTCATCTTATCGTTAGTCATAATCATTATCACTGAATTCATCGAATTACATTTATTACAAAACAAATCAATACAATCATCCATCAATGCTTAGTGAAAGATAATTGGCATATTTTCACTGCTCCATGCTTAATACGGCTTCAATTAACCCATTCTGAATCAAGGAGTTCATCGCCTAAATTGCGGATGCACCGGTTGAATATTAAGTTGAATACAATGGATATTATCCGGCATCAGAAAAAAAATCAAATTTGGTAACCTCCTCCAAGAGACTAATCTCTTTCATTTTAAAATGTAATGCAGTGCCCTATAATCAAAGAGGCGATTATAAAATACATAAACACTTCATTTCGCACGCAAATAATTATCGCAAAACAATAAGCCAACACCGCATCATTAAAAAACTTTATTGGTTGAAAAATAACTATTTTTTCCACGATTTGCTTCATCTGTTCAAACATTTTGATCGTTTCCTTGAAATTGAACTGTCCATGGCACAATATTGTGAAGATATCACAATAAATTCCTAAACCGTTTATTCTACGGAGCTAGAGTTCTGTTAAAAGCAAACTGGACAAATATTGTTACAGTTATAGCACTCGTCCAGGAAGAAACGCGCTCGGACGCTCCTCGTAGCGGGAATTTCATTCCCTTTTCTACAAAGATCAGAAGTAGATTTCATTTGCTTGGTGGTTAGTGTATCACCTCAAAGACGCCAGTTTGATACCACAACACTCTATATAGAAATTTGCATTCATTAGTTGACGGACTGAAATTAAAGCATATTAATTAAATAACCAATCTCCATATAATTTTTTTTGTGGGACTTTAGGGCTCGTCAACATCCAGGTCATTAGAGCCCATGCAAGCAGGGAAAAATGCAGTTTCGCACCATAGAGAAGAGCCGTAGTGACTCTTCCCCGTGTGGGAGACTCGCCGAATATCTCGACCATACCCACTAAAAAAGCCTCCTGAAATCAGCAAATATCTAAATACAAAGATGAAAGAAAAGAAAACAGAATACCAATACATTATATCACAAAAAAGGAAAACAATTTCTAAATATTATATTTTCGAATTACAGAAACGAACGATGAAAAGAAAGAAGACAGTAAAGATGAAAAGGA
>NNCF01127236.1:107482-120351 GCA_002313205.1 Laupala kohalensis
TGATCCAAAAATGACGTGAGCATCAGAGGAAGACGTCCTCTAAATCCCCAGGCATAGAGTTGCTGTAAAATGCCATGACGCCAAGTAGTATCGTAAGCCTTCTCGATGTCAAAGAATATTCCGATGAGATGTTGTCTTCGGACGAAAGCATCTTGAATTGCTGATTCCAGGAGAAGTAAGTTGTCCAGGGTGGAATGGAACTTCCTGAAACCACACTGAGATCGACTCAGCAAGTCATGCCGTTCAAGATACCAGACGAGACGTCGGTTGATAATTCTCTCCAGTTTTTTACCAACGCAACTTGTCAAGGCAATGCTTCGATAACTACTGATTTTCGTTTAGTCCTTACCTGGTTTTAGTAAAGGGATAAGCGTTGCTTCCTTCCAGGAATTAGGGAATACTCCCTCAGACCAAGAAATATTAAATATATCCAGAAGGTATTCTTTCGACTCGAGACTGAGTTGTCTCAGCATTTCATAATGAATTGAATCAGGGCCAGGAGCAGTGTTGTGGACTGTCGCTAGAGCTAACTCAAGTTCCCACATAGAGAAGAGAGAGTTGTAGGGTTCCCAGTCGGTGGAACGAAAGTCAAAAGATGTGCTCTAAGCTGTTTCCCTTTTTCTCGTGAAATCAGGATCGCAGTTTGCTGAAGATGTTAGGTCAGCAAAATATTCAGCCATTGCTGTTGCCATTTCTCTGTTGTTGGTAAGAATTCGACCCTGATAATTCAGTCCAGATACTGGGACTCGAGAATACCTTCCAGATATCTTTCGGATGGACTCCCATACTTTAGTGGACGATGTTGTTCTCTTAATGGAGCTTAGAAACTCTTTCCAGGAGGTGGATCTGGATTCTTTGATAGTTCTGCGCGCTTTTGCTCTAGCAATCTGATATGCGGCGAGGTTTTCCGGAGATGGACTAGCCTTAAATCTCCGCAATGCTCTTCGTCTTGCCCGAATGGCGGAGCGACATGCGTCGTTCCACCAGGGGACATGAGGTCTTCGCGGAAAAATAGATGTTTTCGGAATGGATTCTTCAGCGGCGTGATGAATCACCTGGGTCAGATGGTCGACCCTCTCTTGGACACTACCCGTTTCTCTGAAGACAGACAGGGAACGGTACTGTGTCCAATTAGCCTTACTGAGAATCCATTTCTGTGGCTTGCTTTCGGGAATAGTCGCACGTTCCTGCAAGGACAACCAGATAGGATGATGGTCGCTACCATGCAGATCTCCTTCTACCTTCCATTGAAAGATATCAGCAACTTCAGGAGAGCAAATTGATAGGTCTATAGCAGTCCATGACCCCGTGCCAAATGCGAAGAGGGTCATCTCCCCGGTGTTCATTAAACATAAATCGTCTCCTTCAAAGGGACAATTCAGCAGTCGGCCCCTAGGGCAATCGCTCGACGAGCCCCACAGTACACTGTGGGCGTTGAAATCTCCAAGGAGGAGGAATGGTCGCTGGAGTTGATGAAATAAATCTCTGAGGGAGGTCTCCAAAAAATCTCGTGTCGGAGGAATATATATAGAACACAGGGTCATAGATGGTACACTGTGAATTTTGACTGCTATAACCTGGATGTGGGTTTGTAGGGGAACAGGCGAGCAGAGGATAGTGTTTCTAACAAACACGGCAACTCCTCCTCCTGCTGATCTCCCGTGGTGTCGTCATATCTGAAGCTGCTGTATCCTCGCAGAGAGGGTGAGTGTTCTGGTGAAAGGTGTGTCTCTTGTACGCAAATACAGATCGGATTACGACGCACTAAGAGTTGTAACTCTTCACGTTGAGTTCTATAAACATTAAGGTTCGACTGAAGTATGGAAGCCATTACTTTTTGGAACCTCCGGGGTCAGGCTCTTGAATGTGCATTTCCGCGTCACCGTCGGACAATGTACATTCCGACTCGGAGGTAGGAAGAACAGAGACATTCTTCATTCGCCTCTGGGACTTCTTCGATGTTGTTGGCTTTGATTTTATGAAGTCAACAAGGTTCAGGGATTTAGCCTTCGAACCTTGCTTGGTTTTTGTTTGTTTAATACTGGAAGAAATACGTGGTACACTGCTGTCTTCGTCTGTGTATTAGATGGACGGGATGCGGAGGGAGTCTTGGGTTTGACTGGAGTATCTTGCCGTAGACACGTCAGTGAAATCGGCCTGGATTGACACGCTCTTCTTGATTACAGTAGTCTTGGTTGCGGTGGAGTAACTGGTAGAAAATACAGGGTATAAAGTCCTGTATTTCTTCCGAGCTGCACCGTACGGGATCTTCTCCGTAGTCTTGATCTCTTGTATTTTTTTCTCTTTGAGAAAGGCGACACACTCCCTGCTCCACACCGGGTGGCTGCCTGTGCAATTAATACACTTAGCAGGCCCCGGGCATGAGAGGCCGGGTTCGTGTGCTTCCTTCCCGCATTTACCGCATGTTTCACGGCCAATGGTGGTCGCTGAAGCATGTCGAAAGCTTACGGTGTCCGAGGACTGGTGGCGCAATACCAGTCCCCAGCTCGGGGCCGTGGGTTCGCCAAGCCCATACTCACGCGAAACCGAGCTCCCTGCGGGGGAAAGAAGAAAGAAGAAGGAGAAAGAGAAGAAGGGGAAAATGAAAGATACCCTAGCTCCAATAGTGTCGGGATCGAAAAGAACAAGAGGCGACCAAGGAAGGTCAGGAAAGAGAAACGAAGGAGCCCGGCACAAGCAAGTGGAAGCAATGCCACACTCAGCTCGGGGCCCGGTGTTCGCCAAACATGTACTTACTAGATGTAAGCCCCCTGAGGGGTCTCCATATAAAGGACGAGGATTATTGTAACATTTAAAACGGAATAGGGAAGCTATTATAAGAGACATATCGGTGGGGAAACATTTTTTCCACAAAGACTTGTTTCTGAAAAAACGCATTTTCCTTTCTTCTAATGAGCAATACTGACTTTTTATCTGTCGCATTTTCTTCAAAATCGTTCCAGAATGTTTGAAATGTAGGTTTTCTAAAGTAGAAGGAGTAGTTCTTATCGTTTTTTTAATTTTTTTTTCGACACCTTAATTCTTTCTCCCTGACAAAGTTCATAGACAAAATAAGTTTCATAGTACTGGAAACGCACACTTGCATATACGTCTCAGCAAATTCGTATTTTTGTCTGCCTGCAGCATTCATAGCGTTTTGCGTCATAGCATTGTCAACGAACACTGATTGCTCTGTATTGTTTTTCACTAAATAACCCAATGTATCCCAGAAACGGCAATTCGATCTTTTTTTCTTTATTGAGTAAAATGCAATGATACATCCAATTTCTTGCGGTAAATAAATGCCCATTAAGAATACAAAATTCTTTAAAATTAAAAATTTAATTTTGTAACCAAAGAATCACATTTTTTTTCGACAGTAATATTAGTTAATGAGGTTTTGGTGTAACCTAGCGATAGCGAATGCATCTTTACTATGAAGCATAGGGAAACAGAAGGGAGAGACAGATACACAACGATGGACGCAGCTCACTCGCTGGGAAAGTGTATTTTTAGGTTCCTCAGGGTCTTAGATCAGTTATCGTGCCTCATATTTTGCGAACTCAAATACCTTTTAATAAATTTCAATTTTCAAAAAAAATTGCAATTTTAATTTACTAAAAATGATATAGAATATTTCAACTAAAGTAAAGAAGAGAAAAGTTATAGTTGTTTTATTTATATTATTTATATATTAAAATATGTTAATCTAGGAGTTAATCTGATTCTTCGGAACACAGGACATCTTCATTCTTGTTCGATATATTGCTTATAGACAGTATTGATAGCTGAAATTGTTCGATGACACGAAAACTATTATCGTGTATAAGGAAAAAAAATCGATGGTGATGATGATGAAGAATTTCAGAATTTACCCCTGGCAATGGTTGCACAATCGCCAAAGAAAAAACTATCAACCTCTCGTTGCACAGTATTAAAATATTATTTAAAATGTTCACTTCAGAAAAAAGAATTTCACTTAATAACCAACCTTCTCAAATTATTTCAAAGCACTTAAAAACTTAGTAGAGACGTAGGAAGCGCGCTGCGGTGGCTTTCCCCTCACCAATACTACTGAATTCCTCTCGTGGACTTTACTCTTATGACATTATGGAATTTATCATTTGGCGCCAACGAAGCGTGCTTCATGTTTTCAACAAACTATCTTTGTCGAAGTAATAATTGTTGACACTTCTTTTCGAAGGGAACTCCCTGGAAGCAGTGAAGGACGCTGAATGGAAGCTGTGTGAAAAGGTCCGCACGTAACTCGGGACTTAAACAATGAGTGAGTGTTGGGCAAGCAGACAATCTCTTTTCTTTCAATATCCTTAGGTTCTCTAAGCTCACACAAAATACAATCCTTTCTGTTTCTGAAACATGGATAGTTCACCTTCATGCAAATCCCACCGACCTCCAAAGGGGTCTATTTCAATTGTCAAATATTCCAAATCAATTAGATGTATAAACAAGAATTACATTATGTCCCATTAGAGTTGTTCATAAAAATCTGGTGATCATAAAAAACTTCACTATTTGCAAACACGCTTCGTGAACGTAATCAAGCGCATTAATTTTTTGAATATGCATAAAAAAGCGTTGGGCAAATTTGGGCAAAATTTTTCTTTTGGGATCAATTCTACTTACATCATACGTTAACACAGTGGTCTCAAAGTTGCGCGACAAGCCCCAACACACATTTAAAAATCTACGTTAAATATAAGCTTCCAAAACCATTTCTTTAAAAAAAATATTTTTGAAGTAAAGATATCTTATAAACCAGTTAATTTAATACCAATGATAATAAACAATAAAAGCAACTAAAGAACATATCTTTATTTATCCCTGTGTTAAATTTGAAGTCAGTCCAGCGAACCATACTGGTAATATCAATTTATTTCTAAAACGTTACAAACGCTAAAACTTTAATTTCAGGACATCTGCAAACACACAAACCTTATTCAATCGATGATAGGGGACGCCAGATTTTACCAATTTTCCGAAAATTAACATCGTTAGACGAGCCAGTTAATCAGCTATCCGGTGATACAGAATTTAATGTTGTGAAACAAATTTGATTTCCCCCCTCCTTTTTGTCCGTGCTTTGGCCTGAAATACTCCACTATGCATCGGTTCACTCACACATGCGCAGAGGACTTAGGATCTGAGAGGTCTCTGCCTTGCGCCACCCTCATTAAGTCCTGTAGTGGCCTGAATAGAACAAAATGTTTCTTTGTTTCATTAAACATTCTGTCGTATGTTCTGCTAAAATTACCAAACGAAGTCAAAACAATGTATAGTTTACCGAAAACTATGAACACAGCAGCTAATTTGTCTAGTAAATGGAGTCGAATGTTTGCAATAAAAGAAATGTGAGGTGTAATAAGTGAACTTAAAGCACCGATGTCATTTTATCAACAGCTGGCAAACCCGCATCTAGCACAGAAAGCTCCCTCTCCAAAAAAAGGAACCACCTCTGTATCTGATTGGCAGTTGGGGTGTCACGGCAGTCAGAACATGCAATATGCAGATCAAGAAGCACGCTGCGTCGAACCATTGTCCGGCCCCGTCCACGAGGTTGACGATCAATCTTCATACAGAGGCAACACGGATCGCAGTTTATTTGACTTCTAAGAAAACACCACACTCATTCCCAGAGTCCCAATCCAGATGCCAAATTTAGCGACACTTTTGTTGTCCAAGGTGTGAAGACATAGCGTTGATAGTCACGCGACACTCCGCAGATTACCTCCGGCCGAAAACTTTTCACCATTGTTCACCATACCACTGAAGAACATGTACTTCGGATGGTTACGATGCTCTCTACAATAATATTGTATAAATTTTTATATTATATTATTCACTGCTGATGAATGTTCCGGCAAATAGACACGGAAAGTTTTGCTCGCGAGGAAAATTTTCATTTTGATACAGACAAAAAGTGTTTTTTGGCAATAATTTTAATTCAAAGTTTAATTTGAAACATTTCTCCAAAACGTTGTTTGGTTGGAAGTGATGAAACAAAGCAACCCGCAGCGACCCGACCGCTGTGTTTAATTTTGTTTCCGATTATACCGACAGATTTCGTATCACGTGTTTTTCGTTCTAGTATTCAGTAACAAGCACAGTCAGTTTCCAGTACGTTTTCCCACAGAGATTACTACTATGATTGAAGTGTAACATAACAGATAGAAAAATGAAAGATATTTAAATATTCTTTGCAACATTATTTGGAATACAGATTTTTGTAATAAAAATTCATTTTTACTCATTTGCAAAATTAAAAAAAAGATATGAATAAATCAATTCCAAGACTAGTCTACAATCAAGTATTTGTGTAAACCATTTCATTATTTACGTATCTTTCACATTTCTAAACGTACAAGAGTACTGGAAAGAGTTAATACACTTAAGCAACTACAAAGAACATAGTAGCTTGTCAATTTCCTGAAATATAATCTTTAAAATTGAAAAATAATTGTCATCTTTTACTTAGGCCGGTATTACACGGTCATATTTCTGTTATTTCTATGACACGTTTTTGACACATCTATGATCAAATATATGAAAGAAATGATCAAAGGTTCTTTTAATGAGAACCTATGTCATAGATACATGATCATAGTTGAACTATGATCAAAGCTAGCACACTAAACGGTCATATTTTTCAACATATATCTTTGATCATAGATATATGACGTAGAAATATAATAGTATTACACGGGTCACATTTCTATGTCATTTCTATTATCAAAGATATACGATAAAAGATATGACATAGGTTCTCTCAACGAGAACGTATGTCATAGATATATGATAATAGCTGAACTATTATCAAAGATTGTGCATAGCATCGACATATGTTCCATCTAAATTCTTTGATAATACAGATATGACATAAATATGATCGTGTAATACCGGCCTAATACTGACCTTACAAATGGAAAGATCCTAAGAGCAGATATTTATGGAGTTCTGACTTCCTTTTCACACACACGTAATACTCATAAAAGCAGTACACGCAGCGTTCAACGTGATGTGGAGATCGGATTTAAAACGTCACTAAGAATAGCTAATTATAAAAATATGCTTCACAAGGAGTTTCTATAACGGGAGTGAATAGACACATTTCTCAGAAAGGAGTCGAGAGAAGAATTTAATTTCGTATTGGAGATACCTTTGCTGTGCAGACTCTTTACATAATGTCATCTTATATAAAGAATTTGTATCTCTAGCCTTATTTTTACCGAAAAAGATGTTGCCATAAATACATCTATTTCTGGTCTGATTTTGTAAGAGAAAATTTGGTAAATCCCTCAGACAAAGAACTTCATATTGAATTTTTTATTTTTAGAGGTTTCTATTTCCGAATGAGAGAACTTATTTTCTGAAGAAATAAAAAGAAAAATGGGCAATACATATAATTCACATTATGATATTCGTAACTTGTATTTTAAAGTATTACTTAATGTTATAAAATATAATTTCAAAATCATATAATGCGTTGTTTTGTAATAAACAATGAGAAGTGACAAAAGTCTAAGTAAGTGCCCATACTCATCTCAGTCATATTCTACATAAAGATTTCTTCTGATACATTAAGAAAAATTAACATTTATATCCAATATTCTTCACATAAGACCACACAATGTGTAGAACCAACGTTTGTGTCATTGTATTTTTTTATATTATCCACAGAAGGGAAAGCTAACGAAATGAAGGGTAGTAGTAGGTAGGGGTCGTGACAAGAAAGTGCTTTTCATTCTACAAATACCAGACGGAAACCAATTTCGAATTTAATACTCCCTGACAACAGTATTATTACGTTTGTGAACGTAATTGTTTTTTGACTTACAATTTTTCAAATGTTGAAGCAATCTACTATTTTACTAAATTATTCATTTATTTAAGATTTAAGCTTTTCAATAGAAACGTCATATTTATTGCTGTCGTTTTGGTTTTAAAATTTGATTTCGAATTACCAGTTTGTTTTGGAAGAATTATTTCTGATATTTTACTTTCTTCAAATTCTTCAAATTTTGTCCCACATTTACTTCCGCAAACTCTCTACTTTCCTCACATTTTGAACATCAATTTTAGCACAACTTATTTACTTTTAAATGCTATAGATACGTCTCCAAACTCAGCTGACCAAAGTTTCACGTTCTTCATCCTCACAAAAATTATCCGAATTCTTTTTTCACATATCTCTCAAGAAATTTCTAAACCTCCGAAAACTCACATTTCTTGAATATCTTAACAGATTTTAATGTCTTTTTTCGCCTCCGAGAAAGTTAGATTTTGAAAACAATTTTTCATTACCCAATCGAATTTTTCACCAACCGGTCGAATTGTCGAATCAATACAAAAAAAATTAAGCAACTAATTAACGATGAAAGATAAAGTAACAAATATGCATAATGACAGAGGGCAACTCATAAATAACAAGCAAGAAACTTTCTAAAGGAATCGTAAGCGAGAAGATTTTAATCTGGCAAATGAGCGAACATTTTTATCTCATTTCTATTTGTTATATAATAAAGTTTCTAAACTGTAATGTAAAAAGTTATGGTTTCACGTTCTTTTAATATGGCAACGCATAACACAAGGCAAAATTTTGTCTAAGATTTTGTAGCATCAGATTTTTCTACTGTTTTTTATGTTTCCAGCGCTGATTTGAAATGTGTCATCGGTATTTTTTCTGAGCGCTTTTTAGTTTATTATTATTGCTTATTAGTTATCTTGCAAACTGAAAAAGTAGTTTTTTGTCGAAGAAGCTGAGCCATTCCTCGTAGTCCTTCTCCACCTGTAGTAAGGCCATAGATACATGCGGTTCTGACAATATTGATGCTGTTAATCAACAATGAGGGAATGAACGAAGAATGATTCGTTCATTGGACTGAACGAAATGTCGAATTACTATGGTTAGAAATGGGAGCAAGCATCAACATGGACGCTCGAGACACGTGATTGCAATCGGGTCCTATACTTGCTCATTGTTGGCATAGCGCTCTGTCTGTGGTATAATGGCAGTATAAACGCAGTGTACAAAGTTGTAGAAATTACCACACGACTTGTATTCACTCAATCAAAATAAAACGCAGACAATTCAACCAGTGGAATATTCGAATTTTGACATGTTAAATTTTTTTATATTAGTTTCTCTCTCGGTATCAAGCTCTCAGCTGATGGATCAACTGGAATGGCATGTTTTAGTTCGTGATTTGAGCCTCACCAAGAATGCAGCCGGAAGAAGAGCATTTAGTGCATACTTCAGCAAAAGTGCCGTATACGAGACACCGGGTAAATAAATTTTTGGACTCCTTTCTAAAGACAATTCATTTTATCGACAAAAAATCCCAGTTTTTTTCGCGAAATGCGGAAGAGCTTTATATCCCAACTGAATGGCAATAATAGCTCCAAGCGCAGTCATCAATGTGTTCTTGTGGAATTAGTCCGGGAGTTAGAGGGAAGAGAGTATGCAAAATGTGAGGACCGCCGTTTATCAACGGATATTAGCAGAGGATAGCCCAAAGATTAATAATCCGAATCTTTCTGGTCCATTTCTTGGTCCAATTTTTTTATATTTCCCCCCTCTTAACTATAAAAGAAATTCGTTGAACACATGGTACGGAGTCATTTTAATGATTATTTTTGTCATAATTTATAGTTTTTTCTAAGGATGAAAGTGATATGTTGTTAAATAAACTGAAAAGCAGTAATTATAATATAAATTGGTTATTAAAAAGATCAGGAAACAGTGAACTAAAATACTAATATATTGAAGCGAGACAAATAATTGGTCATTTTTATTTAGACAATCATTATTTATACAATTACACAAATGAAATACAAAGTGGTGAAGACTTTTTGCAACTGTTCGACAATTTTACAAGGCCGAATGAATGGTTCAGGCAAAGGCGGCTTTGCTGTTTGCCGTAGTCGTAAGTAACCTGTGCTCTTCAAAACCAAATAAAGCGTGATCAATCGGTCTCAATAGTACTCTAATATTTCATACAATGCTAATATTTTTGTGCCAGATCCACAAAGGGAAGCCAACAAGAATGACTGTTGGAAAATTGTTTGTTGTATCTTGCAATTCCTTCAATCTTCAAATATTTGTGTTTTTCTTGGCATCTTCAAAGTTGTTGTAACATCAGGACCAATTCAGTCTATCGATTTGTGAATTATTTTTTTACGCATTTCACTAGCTGTTAGGAAGATTACGGAGTCTAGCCGGAAGCCGCTAAGACGGATGTGCGACGGGCTTGGGACACAAAGCTAAGCCTTTCCCTGTAAGAAGCAATTGTCTGACCTGTTTCCTGCAATACAATGGCCATCCCGGGAAGAACGCCTCCGGCTGCCTGATTGGTATCATCGGCAGCTCGTCCTACCGGTGAAGACACGGCATTCTCAGAACGGCCGAGGGGTGAACAAGGGGTTGGAGTGCTCATTGTGGCAGCGAAGGCGTGGTCACGTGACCTCCGCTTCCGTATATATTGGGAGGATTGAGGATCTCGAGGACTTGGCTGTGTGATCTGAGTCCGCAGATTACTTAGGATGTGACCTGGCTATTAAACAGTCGTCAAGACCAGTAAGAGACTACAGGGGTAGTCTAGACGCACTTACTGCTAGTTGGGAATGACATAACTTGTAACAGTTTGTTTATTCGAAAGCACTTATAATTTTGGAGATTCAGATGATCTAGAGAGGTTTTTCCGAATTTGTCGTCTTCAACTCATTTTATGAGTAATTAATGCTTTCTGATAGCATTAACTGTGTAATGACAGATTTATGTTTGTATTGATGATTTTGAAAGTTTATGCAAGTTTGTAAATACTCAGATTTCTATTTAAATTGTATTAAATCATTAACCATCGTTATTACACGTGTGTTTAATAGCCCGGGAAACCGAGCTGGTGGCAGCGGACTATCTACCATAAGGGTTGTGGTATATATGTGAATCCCGCTTCTTCCCAAAAGAACCCACACTGCATCTGGGTTTGTGGTGTGTGGTTGCAGTTGTAAAATTTCGTTTTTTATATGATCCAATATTTTTTTTAGTTTTTTAAGAAAAATAGTAAAAGCGATACAAAATCAACACGATAACACTTCTGATTTTTTTATTTTTTAATTCACAACTTGCAATGATATTTTAACATTTATAATAAAACACGCTTTAAGTAGACACTCAGTACCTACTGGATCTCTAACAGTTTCTAGAGAAAATGAATCAACATTACCATTTATAAATTTAATATGGTTTACTTCCAGTACTTATAAAATTGTATAAAACATCGCGGAACATAATTACTTTGATGCATAAACAATATCACGAATTTTGCTAAAAAACAAATCGTCATTAAACCATAGTGCCGATCTCTTTTTGGGGGCGGGGATTCTTAGAAATTTGATATTACATACAGCAACGCTTTATAGTACAAAGATCATAATAAAAAAAATTAAGAACCACAATGAAACATCCTCTGAGATATAACGTATAAAATACGGTAAAAATTTCGAAAATAACAAAAAAATACTACAAACAAAATATACAACTGTTAATTGCGGGTTCTGAGAGATTTCATATGACACACAACAACACCTGACAGTGCAAACAATAATATAATAAAATATTAGGAACCATTATGAACTAATTAAATAAATAATTAAAAACCTACGACTTTTATGGACGAATAATATTTTAATTTTTTGTGAATATCTCACTACATTTCGACGAGGATTTACGCCGTCAGATGATCAAGTAATAACAAATTATAACAAAATTGGGCAAAGAAGGTAATTATTACTAACGTTGTATATCAGAAATGATATTTATAAAAAAATACACACGGGAGTTTGAATCTACGCACAGACACTGAAAAACTATCTTGTTTATACAAAATGATATTATAATATGTTTGAGTTTCTGCTTATTTGTAAACACATCTTGTGTTTATATTTCAGTTTATAACACGTTCACTTGTCCTGTTATGTTTATTGTCATAATTTGTTATTACTTGATCACCTGACGACGGCGTAAATCCACGTCGAAACGTAGTGAGTTATCCACAAAAATTAAAATATTATTCGTCCGTAAAAGGTGGTAAGTTTTTAATTATTTATTTAATTAGATTACATGATGGACGTCAGTAGTAGAAGAACCATTATAAACCACTGAGTTATAACGTCTAAAATAGGGTTGAATATCAGAAGAATAACAAAAATATTACAATAAAAACATAAAACTGTCAAATTATGGGTTCTGAAAGGTTTCGTATTGCGTACAAAATTGACTGATAGTGCGAACAATAATATAATAAAACATTAGCAACCACCATAAACCACCCTCTGAGGTATATAGTCGAAACCATGGTTTCGACACATCTCGTTTTCTAGTATTTTTAATCTCACGCACTTCCCACTCTACTTCTAGAGGTTATGCGTGCGTCTTACCCCCACAGGAAATTAACTTTTACTTGAACGGTGTCCAGAGAATTACTATTTAACTCATCGATTACAAAAACTATGGATTCGACACTAATAAAAAACATTTTCAATAATTTTTAAATATCACCCCTTTCTCATTCTACTTCTAGGGATGGTATCTCCGTGAAGGATGAATGTAAACTTCAACGGTATTGTAGACTAATTTTTCTCTTTATTCTGAACGTCAAAAGCGTAAAATTTCATTATCAATAACTAAAATTATGAACAAGGGGGTGGAAAATACGAGATGGGGGTGAGTTTCTGAAATCAGCGTTCTTTCTCTTTGTTTGAAGAACAATTGTGCAAAATTTCATCATGCTCGGGATAAAACCGTAGATTTGCATAATAGATCAATTCCGCTGTCCACGATTCTATGTATAAAT
>NNCF01127236.1:120437-172476 GCA_002313205.1 Laupala kohalensis
TATATACACTAATCATTCATTAAATAGTTCACGTAAACTGCGGAAACAATTATTAAATGCGTATATTGAGGAGCACGGCGATCAGGTTTGGAAATAAAATCAAACCAATGTTATGACAAACTCTTGATATCTCATGCGATAATGAAAATAAATTAGTCCAACATTGGTTTAAACGGTACATGGATAAAAACAAACCAACACTCTTTGCTACCCGATATATTGGTAAAATACAAATAATAACACACTCTTTACAAAAACGAAAGATTTCAGCGTAACCGAGTGCGACTGTCGCGACTTATTACAGAATTGTTTGGAACTGCTTCACAGCTGTTGCAGAACCGTTACAACGGCTCCGCGACTGGAACTGTCTGGGACACATCTATCAAGAACATTGGAAGAAACAACCAGTTACATTCGCTATCAGTGAGACAGCGCTTCCAGTGAAAGAAGTAAATCTAATTGAAGGAAAAAACATTTTTTATAGACTTTGTGTTGTATTTTTCAATTCCACGATCTTTGTTATCGTTTTTTAATTTTCTCCCTAGCAGCAAATCCCCTGACTTCTCCCGGTTTTCCCGGTTATCCAGGTCGCTCGCCACCCTGGAATCAAGCAGTTCCTAAAAGCAATTGATTCCCTCATTATAGAAGAGAAATAAGATATTTTAGGAACCTTCTCGCACGTACCATGCATGACATTGACATATCTATCATTTTTTCCCCAGCTTCATTTAAATTCATAATAATTAAGCTTTCCTTTGACAGTTTTAATTCGTTTTGGTGTTACTAGACAGGCAGCAGGAATTTTGAATGTTCGTTCTCATTTCGCTTCGTAATCACGGTTTGCCGTTTAGTTGGCGCGTCATCGCGACTTCTCCGAAGCACGGCCTCTTTCCTTTTTCTACTTCTTTTTGTCTCTGCAGTCACTCGAACTCCCCTCTCTCGGGCTACGAAGCGATCAACAACACTCCAGGGTGACCTAAGGCCAAATAAACAGTGCCTGTTCTCATCACGTTTCACAACTTCTCCTTACATGTTGTCTGCGCTGTCATGTCCTTACAGTTGATGTCGCATAACAGTGTCGCCCGGAAGTTCCCTTAGCCGCCGCTAGATGGTGGGTTCATGCACAGAGACTGCACCAGCAATAGATCCGTTGAGGAAGAGTATGAAAGTATTACGATTCAAACTATATATGAAATCCTTGGAATGATATTTAGAGAATAAAAGTAACCCCAACAAATATTGCGAGGAAGATAAGCGAAAATGACATCTAAGATGAAAAATCGAAATACCGGGAAATAATAAACGAAAAAAAGTAAACCTTGAATGGCACTATAAAATACATGATATTGTTTGAATCGGAGTGAGGTAGGCGTTGCTCTCAGATTTATTGAAGAGCATTTATTTGACGGACTTCCAGAACATACGAGTGCCATTACATTAAAAACGAATTCGTTTTGAGGGATATAAACAAATCAACAATTACCCTCAACGTAATACATCCAAACGACTACAGCATATTTATTTCTCATATTTCACAAGCCCGGTATAGAGAGCGGCAAAGGTGGTGGTGGCGGCAGCAACGCGGCGCCAAGTGCCTCGACACGTCGCGATGCGGCTGCCCGAGGGCGGTGCGCTGGCGAGGTACGTCTGAGCAGTGGCGGAGGCGGAGGAGCGGCGCAGGCGCAGTCGGCGCGGCACAACGGGCGTGCGGGTGCATTGCCCAACGCATCGGCCGGTTGCGCCGCAGCGCACGGCGCAGAGGTGGCGAGCCGCGGGCGGCGGGGGACTTGACATGGATGGGGAGGGCACCGTGCCGAGCCACATCGCGTCCGCGAAAGCGAGCGTCGAACACATGCGCGCACAAAAGGCCTGTTCTCGTAAAACGGTTTTGAAAGCAGTATCTACGAGGCGTTTGACCAGCTATACAATCGTCGGATTCAGTGTGGCCACACACTCCGTCGCCTGGTTGTGTCCAGCTCAAGAGCCACAATCATTCAATTCACATTGTTAATGAAGAAAGGAACATAATTCTCAAAAATACACCTCGAACACACAGGTTTAAAATTATACACATCTTGAATAATTGACCACTTCACGCACAGTGATCGCATATTGATTTCTCACGTAAACTAACGCCAAATCAATTGTTTATTTCGCTGACTAAAAAAACGAAACCGTGAATAAGACCTAACACAAGAATTACATTCCTATTTCTATGAGTGGTGTCAGAAAAATAGGTTCAACTGAAGAGAATGCACGCCATTAGTATTGTGATTTTTCGGTTTCTTACACCCAAAGATATCGGATTAAGAGAAAGAAAATGTACATTTTTCTTGTTTAGGAACTGCACTTGAGAATCTATTTACGAAAGAAAAAAAAAATCACGAGACTTAAGCTTAAATATTGAGCTGGAAAGTAGGCTAATACAGGCGCATAAAATATTTCATATCATTCATTCCGCCTTTCTTATCATTATCGTAATAATCATGCCAGAATGTTGGAAGTTACCGGCCTTCGATCGATCGGCATCGAACTTCGGCAGCGCGATTCACAACAGACTCCTAAGCGTTTGGGAGTAGATGTCGTGGTCGAGATTCAATAGTTCTCACTTTATCTCTATGACCCCCGAGATTTAAAACATCGTAAGCTGCAAAAAATTACGGACCGCATGGGACGCGTTATCTCGTCGTACAGCTCGTCACTGCAGTTTTAGAAGCATTTGGGCAATAAACACGGGCGAGGTTAAGTAGAAATATGTCTCGGGAACTGTTCTGAACAATTCACTGTTAGTCCACTAAAACACATTTCTTTCATACTTTAATGTGTTTTATGTGGTAATAAAGGGTAAGTAAGAAAACGCCAAAATTCTTGTCTTATATCAAATTGCACGAAAATCCGTGTCACACAATTTCCTTTCTCCTATCTATGCATTCCTCTTTTCCTTTTTAACCATCTTATAACTTTTCTTCTATAATATTTATCAATACATCGATTTCGCCAACTATAGTGCCAGTATAAACGATAGTTTTTGAAAGGACTTTAGATATAAATAATTATGTGCACGTGCGGGAACCGGAACAAATATTCCGTGGTCAAAATTGACCCAAGGATTGTTTACTTGTTTTGGCAGGATTGGAGTTCTAGGAATAATAAGGGACTGAACAGGGACTCTCCGTCCTAGCTCAGCATTTAATAAAGTTGCAATCAAAATTAATAGTTTTTGCGTCCCGAAACAAAAGCATGGCATGCGCCCCTTAAAAAGAGAATAAATGCATTGATGAATATTATTAATAGAGGAATAATACAAGGACATTGAACAATTCTTAATTTACAGAAAGAATTAAACATTTACCAAAAGGATAATGGCAATGAGTGTTTTCCGAAAAAACTTGTACAAAATGGTGAATGTGTACAGTTTTATCTTTAAGTTCTTAAGCAACACGAGAATGAATCCACTGCAAATTTGATTTTCTTTTAAAAATAGTAATCAAATCCTTCCCAGTTCTTAAAATACGGTGTTCTGAATTTTCTTGAACACAAACAAAAAGAAAAAAGTCAGTTTACCGAACCAAAGATATTTCAAAAATGAAACAAGTTATATCCTGTCTATTATTCACCACCTTTCAAAGTACAAGATTCAAAATTTTACAAGCAAAAACTAGAAAAATAAACTTCTGCAGTTTTATTTATTTCGTTCGTGAGGGGAAAAGAACTACACGAAGTCAGAAAAGACGAATTGTTGTGTTACACGCATTAATGATAAAACTATATCCGCAACACATTAAGTTAAATCGCTTTTTAAAACAGCAAATAAAACGAAACTGAACAAAGGTATTCATGTCATACAAAACTACCGATATTCCAACGCCAAAATTGTCTCTGAGATTGTAGAAAAAGGGTGAGGCATAAAAAAAATTCGCAATTTAGAATAATTCTTCACACGATGTGGAGAAATAGTAACCTAATTAGGTTGAGAGAAATAGTAATTTGGTTGAGAAAAGGACCAAGACTTTTTCTAACGCCCCGAATGTGACAATATTACTTTGGTTCCTGCAATATAAAAACACGATGTTTTTGCTGCTCGAAGAGAATACAGAAGAGGATAAACATACTTGTTAGAAAGATCGAACATAACACGGGTAACTGATCGAGTTCATTCGATTTTTTTAATGAATCACAATTTACAGTGACGGTAAATTAAATTAAAATTTCACGATAGGCGTGAGGGAAGTGAACGTCAACATAAGACAGTCAATCTAACTTGTATTGTTTCCTTAAGACAATACCTTTCCTTTTCTCCATGTTTCTGGCTTGAGGGGGTTGAAACTATGGAATCGAATCACTGCAATCGTGATACTCAACTGTCATCGTCTACGACAGCGCTGTCAAACAGGCGGTCCGCGAGTTATAGTAAATTTTACATTGAATTTTTCATTAAAAGTTGTGAGGCTCAACTTTGTGATAGAAATATGACCGTGTAATACCGGCCTATGTCATATCTATGATCAAAGATATGATAGAAGGTGGTCTCAACGAAAATTTATGTCATAGATATATTATCATAGTCGAACTATGATCAAAGCTAGTGTATTACAAGGTCATATCTTCGAGCATATATCTTTGATCATAGGTATGTGACAGAAATATGACGTGTAATACCAGTCTTATTAATCTATGCTGTAAGAGTTAATATTTGACGCGCCATGTCCGGAGAGAAAAAAGAAAATTGTGTTCGGAATTACCCCGTCACACATTACAACATAAAAACATTTTATTATAATATTACAAAGTTAAAATTCTTTTTAACAATAAAGAACATACATTTAATTTTTCCAGCTTGATATATAAAATTCTTCATGAGGCTCAAAATATCGCGTAACAAATAAATAAATAAATAGGATCCATTAGTTTTGTTAGCCCGCCAGGCAACGTTTTGCCAAAGCTCACACTGTGCCGCCCCGACCGATCACAACGTATAGAAATTGGCCCGCGGGCTGAGATAAGTTGGACATCGCTCATCTATGAGAAATTATGTTACTCGGGCTCGGAAGGTCACTGAATCTAATTTTGACCCGGGTGAGTTCCCTAGGCAAATTAAATAAGTGCATTTCTTTGCTTTAAAAATCAATTATAGTATTTTCAGCTATGTACTTAGAACACTATCACAAAAAATATTTAGTGAAAAAATAAAATTTATAACATTTAAATTAAAACTTAATTAAAGACAAAAATTGTCTTACTGCAATTTAAAAATCAAATGTGTGTAATAGTTTGGCAAATATGAAATTACAATGGAACTGAAATACCAATATTTTCATCTTACGAGAAACATTCGATTGTACATTTTAAACCTTTTTCTATTTCATACAAGACATCAATAAATCAGTTTTGGCCGTCTATATGCATATTTTAACGTACATAAAACATTATTTCAAAATTTGAATATAAAGTAACTGAACACAAGTATATGAAGTCTAAATGAGCTTTCCAGCTAGAGAAGTTTTCCAAATGCCACAAAATATCAATTTCCGTTTGAATTCATTCATTTGTTGACGAGTTATCGAAGAAAAATATCGCACGCCCATGTCCACACACGCGCACACACGCGCACACACACACGCACATACACACACACACAATGTACCCGTGTGGCGCCACAAACCCGCAACACGTTTTTCCTTCTTTCGGGGCTTTTATTTCGTCAATTTTAACACTACCAGAAACTCTTTGGTGTTCATTCGATTCAATACTTGAATTCCTATTGAAAACTTTGTCTTCAAGAATTACATAAATTTCCAAAATTATTCTCAATCTCTGCAACATTCTGAAGTGGAGGAACTAAGGAAAGAACATGAGACTGCGTAGTTTTAATAACAAATAATAAAATAGTCATGGTAATAAATAACAATTATTACACTAAAAATTATAATATTAAGATGGGATTTTTGCGTTTAGGTCATAAATAATAACTCCTAACTTTTTTGTTCGTAATTTTTGTCGTTTTCATTTTGTTAGGTGTTGTAGTCCTGAGGAAGGCCAAAATAAACATGGTCGAAACGTTAGGGTGTTGAAACAAAATAGGAGTTATTATTTATGACCCAAACGCAAAAACCCATCTAAATAGTGTTAATATTTAAAAAGGTAAAAAATCATAATTACTAAAAAATTACACTAGACAGTAAAACACAATGAAATATATTTAAAAAATCGTTCATAAAATGAAATTAATATATCTGTGGGATTGCTTAATTTTCTTCTACAATGCAAAAAAAGGGGGGGGGAAGAGAAGAAATTAAAAGAAAAAGATGTAGGTGTAAAAATTGATTCAATCTGTAAAATTGTCAACAAGTAACAAAAATGATACATATTTTAAAACATCCAATTTTGTTAATGTGTTAACATATTAGCAGTAACTTCCTATATATGTTCACATGGAGGCGAGTTACCGTAAACACAAAAGATTTACTTAACGCGCGGCGGTCAAGTACGGCAGGTCAACTGTGGAGACTCTGAGCATACTATGAACCGTCCGGGAGAATTCTCGGAACCGAAATAATGTGACATATTTACTTAAATTATAAAAAAGCCGGTCCAGTTGAAGTTAAAAATTTGCTGCCACTTTAACAACATATTCTGGCGTGTACTCGCACGCACTAGCATTAGAGGGTGAACAGAGATAAGCAGATTTTGTCAAGAATTGTACTAGAAATCTGAGGTTAATTGCAACAAAAACAAGCATAAATCTCTTAAATTACGGTTAACCACACACCAGGTAACAGATTAATTATGTTATTATGAAAATGGGAGACGGGACCGGGGATATTACCCGGGACCACCAGTTTTGGGCGCTGGCGCGCTTCCACTACACTACCCCCTTCGTCTCGCTTATGGAATTACACAGGTAGACGAGGTCGAGAGGTGAACGGGTTAGCGACGTGAAAGCGCACCAGTTCGCAAAGCTTGAGATCCTGGGTACAATCCCCAGCCCCATCTCCCATTTTTATTTAACATAACATAATTAATCTCTAACAAAAAGTTTACTAGCAATTCCGTAGATTTAAAGCGATTCATTCGCTCGGTGTTCATAATGCTACGATGGCAGTTGAAGAGGATCTCCATGCACTGCTCAATCAGTTCACATGAAGAATTTTTGCTCAATCGAGTGTTACTCTCCTGCATACCAGTCTAATCAAGTAAACGTCTTTCTGTAGAGTCGATAGTTCTCACACAATATCATTCTGCTTCCAAAATTTTGGACCACTCGCAAAATTAATAAAATGAATACCGCCATTTACCAAAACTGGGAACACACTTCCACAGGGTATCAAAAAATCTAATTGGGTGCATCAAACGTGGACCCCCCCCCCCCACAAAACCAGTTACAGAAATTTTCAACAATCTCAAAATCTTCCGTCATTAAATGAGTCATATGTACCTTTCTTTATCCTTCTTTTAATACTGCGTAAAAATTGTAAAAGGATTTATGACAACACAAGCAAACTTTCACAAAATATTGTTTCTAAAGCCCGCATATATATATATAATAAAACCGAGAAGCATATTTTGATGTGATAAATTTTGTGTTTCTCAACAGAAAGTGTTCCTTAAATTAATGGATTTTTTTTCATCTTCCTTTTGAAGTAATGAGGTGTTCCTCGTCCATGTGCCCACATACTGAAAGGAAGAATATTAGAAGGAGAGAGGGGTTGGGTTACCGGGTAGCGTAAGGTACCGAAGTAATATAGGTCCAGAAGGAAACCTCAGCTATAAACCTCTCCCATTAGCCGAGCGGGAGAAAGAACCCGCAATCTTTCAATTCAGATATAGGGAAAGAAGATGATACCGGTGTCGTTGAACCATAGAGAGCAAGTGTACATGCGTTCTTTCCTTCCTTCCTTTCCAAAACATCAAAATCGGGAAAGAGAGCCTGGAGCTTTCCAGGAAAAGTTCATCAAACAATCATTGTTTGAGTCACTACCTGCCAGTTGAAAGAGAGGAAAAAAACCGTTCCACAGGTTAGGCCGGTTAATCTAAGGACCGGTTGATCCAAGGCCGGTTAAGAAGGGTTCCACTGCACTCCCATTAAGTGGAATATAAGAAGAATCGCCGCGACACGAGCTGAGATGAAGTTCTTACCTCTAGAACTTGGCCATGATCCTCCAAGCCACCAGCCGCAGGGGTGGATTTGAAGGCGCAGCGGAGGGAATGTGGCGGAGCTGGGGGTGGCGGGGGTGGAGGCGCGGCCGACGGAGGTAGCCGCGGTCCGCCGGCGCCGCCAGATTCAGTCACCAGCGATGACCCGCGCTGGGATGGACGCGGCGGCGGAGGCGATGGCAGCGGTTCCGGTGCCAGTTCCGGAGCGGGATAAGCAGCCGAGGCAAGAGCGGAGGTAGCGGCCGGGATTGCGAGCGCCATCCCGCACAACACCGGCGCCAGCAACAATGCTAGCCACAACGGGCCACCCATGACCTGCAACGAAACGGTAGTTCATGTTACCGATCAAAGCTCAATCGGGAAGATGAATGTTACAATGTCAGAGGTTTTATGACTGTTTACAACATATCTAACCACAACTGAAGTACCAAACTTTTAAACTAAAATTAAAGTGCTACCTCATTCGTGCAAATGATATTACACTCATTAACTCTCACTTAAAAATTCCAAACTTAGGTCTGAGAGTCATTACTTAAATTTTTTCACACATACCTTTATAAATAATGCATCGTACAAAATACTATGAATACAATTTAATAAAGACAAAAAGTGCCAGGATGTTGTTTCCAAAGGCCTTAACTATCTCTGAAAAATGTTTCAGATTCAGAATCTTGTTAAAAGGCCGTTTTCCTACACCCAGATTATCGCGCTGCGAGGCGCGTTGTGTGCTTTTAAATACCGCGCAGCGCGGTGCGCACGTCACCGCGAAATGTATAGTGAAGTTACCGTAAGCGTGTACACCAAAAACACCAAGATGGCTGACTCCAGGCGGACTCGAGTGGTGTTTCAGGGCAGCCACCACCAATATTTTAGAACAAAAACCCGACACTCGCTTTGACTTGACTACATAATATCAAATAAAACACGTAAAAAATCTGTGCAATTTTGGTCCGATAAATTTTTAAAAAAATTAATTGAGTTCTTAACTAAAGATGAACTTACAATTTTGAATAAGAGATAATTTTACTAATTTTAATTGGAATCAATTTATTTTATTTTTTCATAAACAATACACCATAGTATTAAATGAATTTCTGATACTTCTTGGAAAATGTCAGTCTCACAAAGTACTGGAAAGAAAATATTAATTAATCACATAATAAATCAAAACTGAAAGGTCACATTAAACACAACCAACATCCTAGATATAAATCAAATTCAAAGCANTTTTAATAGACTCCTCTTTGCATAGTCAACGTTGCCGTTTTCCTACAGAGCGCAACAACGCCAACGCATTAGCGGAAAAAATGTTATATTTGCTTACGCTGCCTAAACGTTTAGAGATAGGTGACAACTATTCATGGCAGTATTGTTTGCCTCAGATTTCTATTAAAAAAAGTCCTCGACAGCATATGTCTATCTATAAAAATTAACCTAAATTATCGAAAAAACTTAATTAGAAATAGAAGTGTTCAAATACTTCAATTTAAGAGTTACTTAAGAAGGAAAAATATCAATCATCAAGCTTGCTGGAATATTTGTTTCGTGCATTTAACAAAGATAAAAAATGCCTTTAAATCGTAAAATTTCGACGAATAGTTTAGATTCTACAAGAATTTTACTGAAATGGTGCAGCCCCGTCATGGCTCGGAAGCGAAAATTCGATCGGCGCGGTTCCCACGAAATGGTTTAGTGCACACAATCAAGTTTTGTATTAAATTTGTATTATGAAGTTGAAAAATTAGGACACTGAACATGTTTTTGAAAACCAGTAAGTAAAAGTATTTTGATCTTACAATACATATAGATTTTATTTTTTCCTGAGTAAAAGAAAATTAGTCTAAGAAAAATCAGGGCGACGCCGGGTAGTAGTGTAATAATATCGTTGTAAATAGTGTAATGTTTTGACTTAGTTAGATATAGTCTGTAACTTTTTGCAAAAATAAATTTGTTCAAAATTTCCTTCTTGTAACACCCAGTTTGTTACCTCAAGTTTCTTAGCAGGTTAGTTGGAGACTATAGTCATGAATGAATTGTGAGGTCTTCTTGAATGAGTTATAAAGTGGAGGCGATGTTTTCATGGGATATTCTAAAATATACTTTAAATCGTTCTTCTTCGACCATCAAATGTCTGGTATCAATAATTTGAAAGCTCCTACGTCTGCTCTTACTTTATTTATTCCTTTCTTACTCTCCCCAATTTCGTCCACTCACAAAGCACGACTTCCTCCTCTTCATCCTCAATGTCTTGATCAAGTAATATTAACATTGCCAGTGCTTGCCTTTCCTTTTACTGACAATGATTAATGGAAGAACGCTGGCCAGGAAAACACTTCTGTAGAACACAGTGCGCTGCGCGGGAATGCAGCGCGGCATGCAAACGCGCAACGCGCCTCGCAGCGCGATACTGGGTGTAGGGAAACGGCCCTTTAATTGTAAAACCTTATTTTTCCAAGGCTATTTCATTTCGGAAGTCTGAAATATGTTTTATTCAAGTTTCTGTCATCGCAAATCTAAACATTGAAGTGGAAATGGCAAAATTAAATAAATGGCTGTAATTGAAATGACGAAACAGCAGAACGTGGATAACTCAATCGTAAAATAATATTGATTTTCATCTGATAAACCACCGATATCTATTTCGATGTTACCCAATGCTAACCCTGGGGATATCAAGTGGGAGATAATGCTCGCAGAATTAAAAATAAAAAATGAAAATTCTTTAATGTACGAGTACAAAGTTCCATTAAAAACTTTCACTTTCGGGGGGAAAAAGTACGTAGATTAAGTAGTAAGTCGAAAAAATCAAGACGATCATTTTATTGCATTGCAACAAACGTAGAATTAACGTTTATGTTTATTTACGTTGCATTTAATAATAGTACAGTAGTTCTTTGCTTTGTAAACATAAATAAACTGTAAGCCTTAATAAGTATCTATCTTTCATCGTTTCCAGCAGAAAGGACGTTCTATCAGAAGACTACTCATTCGATAGTATTCGAATTCTATGTAGCTAAATTCATCATAATTGTACTTAAGTTCTGTAATTTTATAGACTAATCGTTTTTATTTGTAGCTAATTTTTTACTTAAGACAAAGTTTACAACCTGAAAATACCACTCAAAGGTTAAACTTATTAAATAAGTACACTAATTTCGTGGACAAAACGTACCAGTAAAGTAAACACAGAGGTACTTACATTCATAAACTTCTGTAGTGGTAATGGACGCGCGTAATAATAAACTATTCAATTATTATTATTATTCGCAAAACCAGTTATATTTGATGTATTTGAAACTATTATAATATTTAATGAAACATAAAATGGTTTTATTATAAAAACAATCAACATAAATACACAAGTTTAAAACATGCGTTTGATAGTAATCAGATCAGTTCTGTACATTTTTTACTTTAAACTCCTGACCGTTGGCTTTCCGTGGTTCCCAACGGTGCTCAATGAAAAGACAGTAGCAAAATACTTAAAAGGTACTTTACAACTAAATTAAATAATATAAAAAAGCACTAAAGGAAGCTAAAAAATACTATTACGATATAAATAACAAGTAAAGAAAATTACAATCATTTAAAGTTCAAAGATAAAATGACAACTATCCATTAAATGAGAGTGAATACCAGGTCATTTGAAAGGCGTACAGGAAACAACCTCGCCACATAATTGTATATAATTATTACTTTTTTGCAATAAATCGCCCTATTGAAATTGAAAATACTTCAAACTCTAGTTCACAAACTTTTTCCCTGACAGTGAACCACCACCACTTAATCCACAAATCTCATACCGTATTATCTCCTCACAGGGACCTATCGTTTTACCATTGTGCAGGACTCAATGTACTGAATTTCTTATCTCCTCACGGATGATTTTTACCAACAGGGACTCAATTCTTCTAACCTGCGCCAATCAAGGTACACCCCCTGCTTCTTCTCGCAAACAGGTGTCGAATTTGCGCACTTCTACAGGGAGTACGATTTCGAGTGTCCCTGAATCCGTGCATTTGGTTGTCCTCTTGCGCGCAACTGCTGAATTCTAAGTGTGAGCCCCGCCCTCGAATATTTTCAAGGGCAGTCAATGAATAAGTAGCAGAACAACTTTTACAAAACCAACACAATAATTTGTTGCTTATTGGTTGCTAATAAGATGTTAAGAGAAAATTGTTGCTCTTCATTTAAGCCGTAAAACCAGTGGTTTCGCTAACTTCACAGTGAAATTAGCAGAACCAGCTTTCGGTGTAAGTTGCTGGTAAGTTGTGAAAGGAAAAATTCGTAGCTTTTCATTGAAGTCAATAACACGCGGACTCAAGTGTGAAGTTAGCAGAAACTTGTAGATACTGCTGGTGCGAGATCTACGGACGATATTTGAGAAAGTGTTACAGCCACGACATATTTGATCCTATTTCGTTAACGTCCCCCATGTACTTCTTCACGCCACTAACCAATATAATACAACATACCAGAGTACCGTAGACGTACTCTGTATTTCACTACCTATTACTTTACTACGACAAAGAGTAGTGTGATCTAGTAGGCGATGGTATTAGTCGAACATCATTTCGCTCAATACATAAAGGGCCAACGCTGGCAAATAGGATACGAGAACATGTGACTACGTGACGTTTACTAACACGTCGTCCGACGTCAGGGTCTCCGTCAACATAGTGCACAGACAGAAATAAGAGCTTCTTCAGTTGCCAGTTGTTTCTGTTGATCAGTTTCTACTTTCTCATATACATAGCACATAGAAAATATTGTTAACGCGGAGACGAAAATATCCGTTTTGGGTGTCCCTGATACTGTTTAAGTTGCTTTTGGCATGACGTCCGTCCATGTCTGTCTGTCCGAACCGATTTTGGTTAAACTAATGAGTTTAATTCACATTTAGCATAATATCAACTAGTTGTCTACGCAAGTGCTCTGATTTTTTAAAACCTTAATAAGAAGGGTACTTCAAATGAAGATCAAAGTAAATCTTCAAAAATTTCTGAAAAACTGCTCCTTTCTTTAATTTTCTGGCAGAGTGTAATTAGTGTGTATTACATCTTTAAATAAATGAGGAAAACATTGCGTCCCTCTGAATTATTTAATGCACACAGCTTTTTCGACCGTGTAGCGGCATTCTTCAGTACTGAATACGAGGATTCTTGTGGCGAAGGAATGCATTAAACAGTTCAGAAAGAGATACTGTTTCCCCCATTTATTTATGAAAACTTTCAAAATCTCACCATAGCTGGATATGTATTACATTTTCGTCAGCAATAAGAAAATATCTCTCAGCTGCACTATCTCATATGTATGCACAATTTCAAGAGACTTGAAAGATATTTAGCAGGGTAGAGGGAGAATTCAGACTTGGAAAACTAAATTGAAAAATACAATTCTGATGAAATTGATAGAAGAATGGGAAACACTCTCCAGACACGAAATTGCACGATCGCGTACCTATAATGATATAACATTTACGAAACACGAATTACACAATTTATACGACTAAGATATTGCAAAACGTCTTGAAATAATATTCAAGAATTTTTTTATTGTAAAATTACAAACATAATAAGTATTAAGGCAGTGAAGACCCAGAGAAAAAGTTTGTTTTAAACATGAGTGAAGGATGAAGATAATTACGTATGTTGTACAAACGTTTTTCAAAGTTAACCAGGTACACGTGATTTCAATAAGGTGTAGGTTTTTAAGACGCCTTTTAATGGTACAAATTTATTAATAGTTTTTAATTTTGGTGAAATTTAAATTCGTTTGAAAATTGAATCAAGTTTGATTTGAAAGCGATACTGTAACACTTCATTTAACCTTCAATTACAAAATTATTTCTAAATCAATTATGTAAATACTTTATTTAAATGGGTGTGATTAATTTGTTGGTGTAATTGCATAAGTATATTTTTCTTTATAAAGTTATTTTTCCCCACAATAGATAAGGTTTTTAAAACGATGGGAAATATGTATAGTTGTTTTGCACCACTGGTTTTAAAGAATGTTGGTTTGATACTATTCATTAAGTTGGACGACAAAAATCTCTTCTACTACATTACATACATAAATAAATACGTATATCTACGATAAAAACTGTCGATACTTTTGATTATTTACTTCATGTCTTTGGGTGAGGTTCAGGCCATGAGGCCTGCTTTTCCACCTAGCCGTTGGACTTGGATAAGGGAATTCGGAAGGAGAGATGTTGGGTTGCTAGGGAACGTATGTACCGAACCGACATTTGTCAGAGGGGATGAGGGAAACCCTACCTGAAAAGCTCATCCAATTCGGTCGATCACGCTCTACCGCTCAGCGGGATCGTAGAAGCGTAGACGCTTCCACTACACCATTGCTGTCGGTTCGGAACTGAATTATGTTAAACCATACGAAAAACAAATAAATAATTCTCTTTTCCTTAAAAGAGAAAAATACGCAGAATCAATTTTTTTAAAAACTAAATCTACATCTAGAAAGGACTGTTTTATTTTTATATTGAGCAGAGCATCTAAAAGAAACAAATAGAACACTTAAAATATCTCCTCAAAATACAATAGAATTTGGTGCTCATTTAGTGCTCCAAGAATAATACACATGAGACCCAGGAAATATTTAGATATGAAAACAATATAGCATAAAAAACATCTTCATTTTCAATAACCCTAAATGTAATTATTGAATTAAACGACCTCATTTTCACTCATTAGATTTATTGCCAATTAAAGAAACTATACGTTATAAAGAAATTATACATATAAAAATTATTGTATAATTATTTATACCGCTCTATCACAATTTTTTGTCAGTAGTTGCCTGGTGATGGCCCTCAGAGTGGGTCGAAAAGTTGTATAGTTTCTTTAATTGATAATAAATCCAGTCTGTGAAAATAAGGTCGTTTAACACAATAATTATATTAAAGTTTTACATACGTAATCAGTGGTGGACCAAGTGGTGCGATTGTCCCGCAAGAATTTAATTTGACTTTGTAAAATAGATAAGGGAGCGTGTCCAACTCGTTAATTTTTTTTTTCATTTGATTCACCATATGTAGAGCACTGCTACTAGTTAACATCACTGGGATTTACATTATTTGTCACTACTTATCTTCTCCATTGCATTTCGTTCCGTCTGATGAAGGATTTTTATATGCAGCGCAATGTTATTCAATACAGAATTGCATTTCAAAAGAACCACGCAAATGCAGATACAAGACTGAAAACAAAATAAATATGAATGTATTTTATTTCCACTAAGAATAAAACGGGCGATTCACTTGCTGGATTCGCCCCCGGACGTAATTACAACATGAACTTTAATTTTAAATGAAACCTAAATTTAATCTAAATTTTATTCTCCAACAAATATGTATTTTAGTACTCCCATTGTAAGTAACTAATCTTCGTTCTTCGACTATTTATTACCGTATAACTGAAAATATTTTTAAAAAATACATGGAAATGGACGTAAAAGCGCCATGTAATGAAGACTGAGGGAATTTTAAGTTCAGAGGCAATTTTATGACTTGTTCTCCTTTGAGGACGCGTCGATTTTATTGCATTTTACACAACATATGTCATCACACGTTTTTTATAAAGCTTACACGTTTTAAGGGATACAAAGTATTTCAGCAGTGTTTTAAAAAATATTTTAAATCCATTGATATTGATGAACCTATAGAAGACCATATTAATGGTCGACAGAGCAGTTTATGTATGGCCTTTTTATACTGTGATCTGTTTTATTTAGAGAGTTTTTAATAAACACTAAAGTCTCAATTTGAAGAACGTTTCTACTTATATAAGGGTCATTCCATGCAAAATGGCCCCAAAAAAATCTTTTTTCCCTTATTCTTTCCTTGTCGTTCGAGAGCCTAAAATTGAAAGAAATCATTTAAAAAATTCATAAAAAATAAAAGTATGAACGTTGATATTTATTTAAATAATGCTATTAATATGTCTCTTCACCCGCAAAAAATATAGGGGCGTATATATCGCTCTTTTTTCACAATTCGTAAAAAGTGATATTTGTTCGATTTTGATATCCAACTTTTCTTATAGAATTAAAACAGACAAAATGTTTACTGGACAAAGTTTATACCATGAAATGTCTTTTGCAGTGTTTTTGTTCGGGCTTCATAGTATAAGTGGGTCGTAAGGTATGAGTGGTAATGTAATTGCTGACAACCGCGAAAATACGTGCGCGGGAGGTCAAAAGTGGCCACCACACGTAAATGTTTTAAGATCAATTTAAAAAAATCAGTTTTGAACTCTCGAATAACAAGGAAAGGAACAAAGAAAATATAAATTTAAAAAATG
This sequence comes from Laupala kohalensis, assembly GCA_002313205.1. NCBI lineage: Eukaryota > Metazoa > Arthropoda > Insecta > Orthoptera > Trigonidiidae > Laupala > Laupala kohalensis. The sequence continues at coordinate 136,916 of NNCF01127236.1, forward strand.
GTGCGACCACGTCTGGACCGTATCGCATGGATTGACCAATGTAGGTTAAATATTCTTTATAATACCATCAAAATATGTATTCAAAAAATATGGTCATAAATAGCAGCAATTACATTATTTGCTGTTTATAGCTGCGTGACGGTTGTAATGCAATTTTCAAATTATATTACAATAACAATTTTTAATATTTTAACCCTTTGAGTACCGGTGGTTTATCACTAAAACCACCATTTTATACCTCCTTTTCGAGGGTCCCAGGGGCTTCACGGTGAAACCACCGGCTCTGCTGCGTAGCAGAGCCCTCTAGCGGTCGAGTTCCGTACTCGTTTTAACGAAGCTTCTTTTACCGGTCGTTTTTATTAAATATATCCATTGAGGTGTGTGTCGAGTCATGGCGTGAAATGCAAATGAGAATTGTGGTTGCAAATTATTTATTAATAGCTGATCAAGAATTGTTTTTCTGTGAATATTGTGTCAGAGTAATAAACGACAAACTACCTACCGACCCTACTAGTTTTACTTTTTATCTGACGGCATTAGCGAACTATTTTATGGGTGGTTTCGCCCAGGAACCACTGGGCGCGAACACAATTTTATTTTTTTTCTGCATGTTTTACATATAACAAGAATTTATTGATTGTTGCCGTTAGATTTCAATTATATTATCTTATTAGATAAAATGACTTCTTGGAAGGTAGGGAATCTATACACAGATGTAATTCTCAGAATTTTAGAAGAAATTACTAGTGACGTTTATTCCGCAGCATCACATACTGAGGATGATCGAGTCCTCCTGTTGAGGCAACTACGTCAGGTAGTTCAACCCAAGTGCCAAAATCTGATATTGTAATTGACAATTCGAGTAACAATCATGATGACAACAATAACAATAGCTTTCCTCAGAGAAGTGTAAAAATAGACAATAAATGGAACAGATTATGCACACCAGAAGTTCTGAAGGATATCACTGACGATGTTGGAGGCAATATTGATGAATACTGTGATGTGACATTGGAATAAATAATAATAATAAATTTATCGTCAAAAAAACAGTACAAACTGCGTATGACCACGTGGAGGACAAACTAATTTACTCTCCGGAAGCAAGCAAGGGACCATCCCATCAATTCCGATCAAGGGCCCTAAGGAAGAGGTAGATTCAAAAATTTCAGCAAAAATTCCTAGATAAGATGAAAAGTTAGCTACGAGTTATAATACCAATAGATTGTCAATATGTTTGTAATTTAACGCAAAAAATTTACATGTACAAATTATTATCGAACTATCGATTATTCTGAGTATAGTGTTTAAAAATCATAAGAATTGAAATAACACTAAATTCACGATGTATTGTTACAATAAACACGCCCCTAGACAAAGTCTAGAGAACCTGTATAAGAAATCCGCCTCTACCCGAAGGAAAAACGGAGAAAAACCCGGGCAAGGATTGTTCCGACGATTGTTTCCAGAGGAATTTATTGCACATTTTGTGTTCCAAACTACTTATACGCTACCCAAAAGATGAGAGGAAGCATGCATTATTACCCTGCTACAAATGAAGGAAATAAAATATTTCTTGGATTGAATATTTTCATGGGAATAAAGATTCTCCCCAGTTCCAAAGACTATTGGTCAGCGGATCCTTGACTGCGAGATGAATGACTCGCAAACAATTTCGAATCTCTTTTGTCCGTGGACTAAATGGAGTTGCATGTAATACACCAAGAAAAAAATAGTTCACCTGCAAGTACCGAAAGAAAATTCAAATAACTTGTCTCACGAGAAACGAGGGCAACGAAGTCGAATCACATGCCCATTGATGGCAAATCTCGTCGTTGTGCCCACTGCAATACAAAATCAGCCAAATAATACGAAATGGGCATGTCCTATTGGTAATGTAGAAATATATCTTGGGAAATCAGAAATTATTTTGAGAAGTATCACAAAAAGTTATAAGGTTTTACGTCCCAGAGGTTACTAAGTAAACTCATATCTCCAAAATATTTTGTATTTTCCAAAATTTCAATTTTTGTAGTGAATACGTAGTGAATATCAATAAATGTTTATTGTCTTAAAATAAATGATTTTTGATATCTTGGGACTCAAAGGGTTAAATAGCATTACACCTTTCAAAAATATGTTAGCCAATATTTTCCGATTTAAAACATTTCAATAACTAATACGTTAATATTAATAATTCAAGGAATATACACAACGCTGAAGGCTCCCCCAAATACTGAGACGTGTATAATTCATACTACTCAAGGTTACGTTTTAATGATTCGCGTGAGAACTAAATAATAGATAATAAGTAAATTTTCATCGTACAATATTTGAAATTAAGTTCGTGTTGATTATATGCAATGTGTATAGATATAGCAAAATATTGAGGATTCCAAAATGTAACGTTTCAGTCCTCATTTATTTTCTTTTTAATTTACTTTTATTTATTGACTTTTGACGAGGCTTATGCCACGAGGCTTCTTCCTACTCACCGTGACTTGGGAATAGGTGAAGGAAACTCCATCTGAAAATCTCACCTACATCGGCAGAGCAGGTTTGAACCCACGTTCTGCCGCTCAACGATATGGTAGAGCCGATGACACTACCACTAGATCATCGCTGTCAATTCAGCCTTAATCAAGTGTTCACAGCTGTATCCGTAAAGCAGTATCCTTTTTATCCAAAACCGAAAATTCCAAAACTCACCCCTCTCCACAACCCTTCCCAACGGGTTAGGGTCGAATCGAGATACATAAGAAAGGTAAGGTTTTGAAATCTATGGGAATCATCATGGCTGCCAATATAGACTGAAAACGACAGTACTTTAATGACCCTAGGACACACTCTATAGGTTCCGCCTGTTCTGTAAGAAGCCACAGCACTCACTGGCCGGGTGGGATTCACATTAGAATTCACCAAGGAACACAATTTTGATTCCATCCCAACTCTGCCAAACTATCTAGTTCATCCTTGCATATAAAATCACTTTGTTTTTTCTATTGGTATAGATGAAATTTTCACTCCAAATGCTACCGAGCGCGGAAGATCAGGAAGAGGAATCTCGCGTTAGAAGAGACCCTAGAAAACATATAGGGCAACCTTAGTGCAACATTTCACATCGATTCATCTCAAAACATAAAGAGGTATTGCGAGATGAAGAAAGTGCGCTGCTAATTCTGCCTCGCAATGAAATATCACTAGCAAAATACTCGTCGTTGCTCTGTCTTTCCCTAAATAGACCCTTTCGTGTGCGTGTGTGTGAGAGAGAGAGAGGGGGGGGGGCAGAAAGAAACATTCGCAGTGTAAATGGAAGTAAATAGTTTAAATGGTGAAAGTTCATTAATGTTATAAAAGGATCGTAAAATTGTCGGTAAATCCGACTAACCGGCCAACGTCCGTTCCAATAGCGTGAACTTTCAAATGCGTCTGAAGTCCATCCCGCGCACAAAAGCTGTAAAATAGTAAACTACAATATTTTTCGTTCTGTTACACGGTATATAACAAAATAAAAATAAGTAGAATTACTTGAGTGACTCAGAAATTAAAAGTCGAAAAGATCTGCAAGTTTCAAAACTCAATTGTTGAACAACCCCGGCAAGTTAGCCAGAATGGATTTTTTATCATAACCGATTCGAACGTTCTTGGGCTTCAATAATAGGTCTTACTTTGCTCAATTTTGCTCAGGCAGTTTCATACTCTGTTTATCCTTAGATTTTCATCTGTTATTCTATGACTTTCCATCTAAGCGTACACAATGTCAATTTGAACACGGAATAATAAAACTTTTATCGATGACTCAGTTTGATAGATGTTTGGACCTTCCCGACTTTGCTCACCCACTACTTTTGAGCGTAACAACATTTTTTTTCCAACAACACATAAAAATCTAAAACATTGTTTCGTACGCATGCGCGTTGACACTTGTTACATTTCCGGCAAAGAATTAGCGCATGTTTTGAATTCTTTCACGATACCAACAATACAAGAACAAGCTCAAATACTGCTTCAGTGCAACAGATGCTATTCTCGAGAGGTAGATGCTTGAGTACGTCGTGGACATCCCAAGTAACGTCAACTACTGGTGTTGTCATAGCAACAATCTTTTAAAACCGATTGACATTATCATTATTATTGTTATTATTATTATGAATAAAAAATAACTACTTTCCACAAATAATAATTAGAAACTACTTTCCATAAACAGATAATTAGAAAATTATTTTATAAATAATAAAGACTATTATTACAACACAGTTGTAAATTTCTTAATCTTTTTTACTACCGATTGTTAATTGTCGAATCATGAATTGGATGTAGTTTTTGTAGCAACTTTTATTATTTATAAAAGCCTCATATCAAGAGATTTTGTCTGTATTTGACTAACATCTTAAACTATCTGGTTAAAAAGTAATGACAGTTTTTACTACCTATATGCTATAAAAATTCCCGTGGTGCATTGTCTTGTATTCAAATCTACCGTTTTATTCCGAGTTGGATGATATTTTGCACAATAGTCCTTCCAAGCAAAAGTAAGATTACTGTCCATATGAGATTTCAAAATATTTCTAATTTCTTTCGCTCCTTAAAACAGAATTTCAGTAAATTTTCCGGGCGAAAATTTTCATACTTTGGGTTCAAAATAAGACGAAATTTACTATTCATGTATATTTTTCATGTATGTACTCGTTATCACAAGGAAAATGATTGTCTAAAAGTTCGTTTAGTTCAAATTTTGTCCTCACATCTAGCCTAGGGAGGTGTGGGAAAAAGTTCATTTGTAAAAATTATCGAAAACTAGCAATCTTAAGTGTCTAATTCATAGTTTTCGAATCCATAGTCACTGAAATGAATACAGATTCATCCAATGCCGTTTATGTCTAAGTTTACCCCCATGGAGTGGAAGGCATAAGCACAGCTTAAGCCAGACATTTAGAACTGCTTGAGGAAATTGTGCACACTTGATGTTGAGAATAAGAGAAAAATTATTGCCTTCAATGACATTTAAGACTAATTTCTGTTAGCATATTTAGTACCCCTAGTGGTGACGTGGGAAAGGGTGGTATGTATAAAAGAATCGAAAACATTTAAATTTTTTAATCATAGTTTTTAGGGAAGAAGAAATGAATTGTTACACTCTCGATACTGTCTCAGTAGAAGTTCAGCTTCCCTGGGGTTAGACAAATCTTAACACTCCTATAGATTGTGCGGGGACGACGTAACATGTAACAAGGAATTGAAGACAACATATGTTAGTGTCGAATCCATAGTTTCAAAGGTCGCAGACATGTATATTGATATTTCTGACGCCTTTTAAATACTAGTTCGTTTAAATCAAGGGGAGGGGTAAGTCTCCGTAGTTTACTTAGAACAGGGCTTGGATTTTGTATGTTCTACAACTTTGAGGAATCGATTGCTAGCATCTTCAACCTAGTTGGACCGTTCGAAATTAATTTAATTGCGTGTATGTTTTAAGACAAAATGCACATTTTTGAAGATTTTTATTTGAACTCTGTAATGTTTAGGTCAAATTACACTGATCAATCAAAATTTCCACGTTTATTATTGAAATACGGGTTATACAGCATGAACCAACTCAGCGGTATTATTCATCTAACCCATTTTACTTTCTAGCAATAAGTAAATATATACGTAACTCGTTTTTTAGAGCATATTTCGAATTTTTTAGTGTATTTAACAGGATTTTTGTCTAAAGTCCAAGAACGTTCGAATCGGTAGAGATTAAGAACCACGATTGTTCGTAGGAGATTATTACGTTTTATGATCAGTGTATTAGAATGCCATGATATATCTTATCGACCTTTTCCTACAGTAATTTATAGTAACAGAAACCATAAAAAGGTCATTACTGTTCCAAGAATCGAGTTACTTCATAAAGGGGCCTCATGGAAAAGTTTTTTTTGGTTAAAATCACTCGAGATTTCAAAATTGATTTAATACACGAAACACGAAAAATATTTTATAGCTAGTTTTATTTTGCTTCAATGGTTTCATAATTTATTGAAATTGTATCCTATAATTTAGCTTTTAATTACAATGAGTGATTCAATGAGAATGAGCACTTTAAATTTCTGTATATTTCCTCTATTCCCTTTCATTTGATAAATTCAGATTAAGAATGAGCCTCTCGAAATTCGAGTAAAAATATTCTCATATCAAAAATTCCTACACTACCATCTTTAAAAGTTAATAACGATGAAATAGCATGGATCGATTCGGTCAACTAAAGATCAAAACGCGATATTTTAAAGATTCAAAGATCCATAACTAACCAAATTAGTGAAAATAAACAAAATGGAAATAAATTATTTTAAATATAACAATTATACCGGGAGGTGTCTCAAGTAATAAGGTCTTTTAATGTGGAATCTATAAGACATAACTTACGCTCAGCACCCTTGTAAAACAGGTAGCTGCTGAACATGATATAAATATAGAAAAATTAAATTATTACTTAGCGAAATTCTTTCGATTAAGATTTTATGAGGGATCAACCAGATCATGTTTCTTGACAACACTCTGATTTAGACGCAACTGAAGGTTCTTCATTAAGCTATGAAGGACCGTCATATGGTTGGCTATGTTCGGTAGTGCAACAACTCTTTAATCATATTTCTAAAGAAAGTGTCTTTATTATGAAATATTAAATGATTTCGTGATAATTCTATGCGTGGTACCAAGGACTTTGGATACATAATACAATGTGATAAAAGTTGCATTACCCTTCAATACAGTATAATTCAAGAGATTTAATTCACGAAGAATAATTTCACAACGACGCTTCAGTTCATCATAAACTCGATAAAAGTGCACCAAGGACACCGCTGAGGAAAATACGATTACGATGCGTTCCTACATAAGATATGTGGACAATATATGAAACCCAGCGAATCAGAACGTAATCATTTAAGCAAATCGTCATTTCGTAAACACTCCTCGTTGTTCACACCCATGTGTACCGAGACACAATGGCTTGAATCCATAAAAACAATTTTGACCGGTTTAGTAATAGCACATGAAGCATAAAATGGTCTCTGATTGTAGGATTTTATCGTGTAGTGGAAGGCAATTGTTTGGTTCTTAGTGTCTTCTCATTTGGAAACCAGTGAGGGCTATAAAACGCAAAACAAATTACTAACAAACGCCCTTCCCATAAATAAATTATACTCAAGGAATGTGAACTCATAACCCGTCTTATGGCACATTAACTAATGCGAACCCTCGCATATTTGCTTGGCTGTCGAAATATAATACGGCATGAATGACATTTGCGACGGCATAGTGATGAAAATCGACCAGTATATTTACATAAATTTTCCTCGACAAACATTTTTCAAAATTCTTAAATTCAGCATTTATTATTAGAATTAACTTCGGATGCCTTTAACGTCGATAAGACATTATTTTTCAGTTAGTTTTCTAGACATACGAAGCGATCATTCTCACCAAACAAATTTTGGAAATTAAATAATCGTAAAGAAGCCAATAAAGACAAAACTACATAGCAGGAGCATTTAAAATCAAAAGAGCCAACACTTTGTCTGATTTACAAACATTCTAAAAACCTAAATGACAAGTAAATAAATAAATTTTATTGTCAAAAAAGCACTTGCAAACTGTGCATGACATCATGGGTGATAATAATCTAAGTTATTCTCTGGAAACAAGCAAGGGACCATCCCATTGATTTCGATCAAGGGACCAAAGGCAGTGACGGATTTAATTCTTAATAATAATTTAATAGTTAAAAATTCTTAATATTTTTTATTAAATACGTACTGTTATCAATTTATTATTCCAAAATGAATCGTCAATATAATGTACTGTAAAAATTCTAGATTAGTAATAACAGAAGTATTAAATGACATTCCCACCTATGGAAAAATCCGACACTACCCGGAGGAAAACCGGAGAAAAACTCAGACCAGGATGGAGCTATAGAGATAATTCATACATCCATGCCAAGGTTGCGTACATTTTGAAATAAACTATTAAAAAGAAAAAGGATAAAAACCAACATGCATGAAAAAAAGAAAAACAAAAAAGACACTATCAGTCTTAGAAACCCGTCAAGTAATCGAGAGACTAAACAAACCATTAATAATGACACAAAGAACATCAGTAGTTGTTTAACTTTTCAGATCGTTAATCTCACTCCACTTGCATTTCTTTCTTAAAAATACGATTATTATGTTGGCTTAGATGGTTCGCCTTGGAAGATATGACTTGAGTCATTGCAGATCAGTTCGTCATTCAGCGCATTTTGTTCTATGTGGAAATTTATCTCAGCATTTTTTTTTTTTTTTCCCGACACACTTTCAACACAAACAACTTTTGTTCTGAGAATACTCAAACCATATTTCAGTGTTCTATTTCGTTTTAAGTAAAACGAGCACTTTTAATCCTCGAACACTTAAGACATGATTGTGTCTAATGTTCTCGAGATGACCTCAATATGGTTGGAAGAGTCAGTATCGTCTTTATCAGAAACAAAGAATTCTGAGAAATTAGTCGCAACTAAGTATTTGCATTGGATACTTATCTCGCAGATGTAAAAGTATAAGTGAAAATAGGAGGCAAATTGCAGATGTATTCTCAAGCGGACTAACTCAACCAGCTTTTACGGAACAAGGAAACTGGAAGAAAGATTCTTAGTCCCAAAAGAAAATCCACTGGCATTTCTCTCATTATACTGTAAATACTCTCGCAATGTTTTTGCAATTTAGTAACACTTTAAGCAGGGGTGCCCGCAGTCATGACGCAAACTGCTTCACCGACATTTTTTCGGCGAGGGGGAGAGTTGTTTCAGAGTTTTAAATACTACAAAATCTTTTAAAATTTAGTACATAATATTTCTACCAATTTCATGTAAATTAAAAATAAATCGAGAATAATGAGGTCTGAATAAGCAAAAGTAGGCATAGGATAAGAGCAGCGAGGTTATATTGAGTAGTATGAATAAAAACAAGTATGCGCTGTTTTCTCGCGTTTTGGGGGGATAAACTACAATCGATATGAATAAAAGTAACGAGCACTGCTTCCTGCTCTCCTCAGGCCAATGCTTAACTCCTGTTCTGGACATGCACGAGCATTGCCTCGGATTCCTATGAATAAAGATGGAGAATGTACTCTTTTCTCGGAGCTTGGCCTCGCCGCATTCCGAACCACCTACGTACCTTGCTCATTTGAACGATTCTCACTGCTGACGGCTTGAGAATGTGCGTGTTTCAAAAATAAACCTGGAATCAATCATGTTTTTAAATAAAATGAATAAAACCGAGAAATTTAGAGTCTTACCGGTTTACAGATAATATTTACTGATAGGGAAGAGTAGTCGTGAAGCAAGAGTACATTCAGTACTGGATTTGATGGAAGATCCTAAACTACCTACTCTGTTGTTTCTAGCCACAATAAAGGTTAAGCTAAATACTTTTCAGATTAAAAGAGTTTTCAATGCATGCATTCAGATGTGTATACAACAACAAGTGAGAAAATTTGCTAATTTCTTATAACGTACCTACTGTGTTCACTCACCTACGAAATGAGACAAATTACTCCAAGTTTTATCATATAACCCCCAGAAATACATGCTTTAATTATAAATAGTTTCACGATTCTTTCTAAAATTGATGATTTATAAAACGCACAGGAAACAAAGTTAGGTGAATTTCAAATTAAACACGAATGTTACATTTAATTATTTTGATAGAATAGCTATTGTTCCCATCAAATCACGAACTTCTCTTGCCTTCGCAGATGGAACGAATGAAATAAAGTCAAACTACGTCAAATGCAATGTGTCCACGAACAAAGTGTGAAATAACTTTTTAATATTGACGAAAAAAATACAACTCATTTTTCAATGCATGTGGCATGTTCTAAATGATCTAATATATTGTATAGGAGTATTATAATCACATTTTCGTTTCTTACGACATTGTTTAAACTTAAAGATTTTTTTCTTCTGTAACTTACAATTCAGGTTCAGTCATATTAAAAGTTAGAAAATTTGAATGAATGTTCATAATTTACGGCCATACATACTAATTTAAAATACTTAAATCCTATCAAGCTATTTTGAAACAAATTTTATATCAGTAAGTAGTGTAGTTGTAATATCCCATAATAAAGTTCATGAGCTTCACGATTAAGTCCATTCACTTTTGAGAAGATCTTACGTTAAGTACATCCTCAAGAAGTGGTGACTTGTTTCCATTATAACCACACTGTTCAAAATATCCCAGAAGTACCCGGTAAATATCCAAGCTACGATAAATCGGGGTCCGTAATTTGTCAAATCCAGATAAATTAGGCTTTGTTGTAATTTACTATGAAAATATTATCGTCCTAGGATTGTAGAGCATGTTTGGAGAAAGTATTTCATGTGTGCACAGAACTATGCTGTTGAGAAGATGAGAGTACAACAATTTTAAAGTATCGCTAATTACTAATTAAATCACGGATTTTTCGAGTAAATAATACAATTCTTGTGATCTTGTCGACAGTCAATCAAGTACAAAGGATGCGAAGCATACGGGAGTTTCAGCACATGGCCCTCACGTAGCAAACAATTCTGTTGGGAGGCTTTCGTGCCGATGGCCCCGTTCACACTCGAAGTTAACCACTCGTTGTAAAGCGGTCATAGCAATCTGACCCCTTCCATTGGCGTTGAATAGGAGATGAAGAGGTCCGCTCTTCAATTTCCTTAACAAATTGGATTTATAAGTTGATTTTGTCCTTTCAATACAGAAATAATTAGAAAAATTTGTTTATTTTGGTGTTGTAGCCATTTCAAATAAACGTTAGTGTCGTATATTTATTAATATAACTCGGGAGGCGCGGAGATGACTTATTTTAAGTAATGAAAAAATCTGGAAAATATTTATTCCGATTTATACAAAAAAGAATATGGAATGACAAATTATCTCATCTTATTCAACGGACTCGGTACCTTAGATCAAAAATAAAAGGAAGAATTATGTTAATATTTGAGCTATTACAGTAACGAAGCACTATTTTCTCTAGGCAAGAAGAACTTTTTCAGGAAATTGGAAAATTAGAGGAAAATCAGATCGTTTTACATTTTCTTTACAAAAATCTTTTCAATTCAACGTAGAATATTAAGGTTGTTCAGACTCCGAAAAAATATTAGTTCTAGAAAAATTTAGGTAGGAGTGAAGGATGAAGTTAATTGCGTGTTGCGTGAGTTTTCCAAAACTAATCACATCCATGTGTTGTCAACAAAGTGTAAGTTTTTAAGACGTCTTTCAATGGCATAGTTTGTTTCCATCTTTCAATTGTATCAAGCTTTTTCATTAAACATCTTTCACTGGAAGAAAAATCATTTGCATCTGCTGTTTGGATATTATCACTGACAAAGTTTTTTCATCATTTTTTGTGGGTCTTTAGGGCTCGTCAAGAGCGAGGTCATTAGAGCCCTTTTTTCATCATGTGACAATAAAAAAATTAAAAAAACTGAGAACTACATACAATGCAAAATAGAAATAAGGGGGGGCCTTCGTCTCCTGACCAGTTGAGATAAATTGATCTTTCCTATATGGATCTAATAAACGCATGTAAATTCAAGCTGAAACTCCACATACACTGGAATCAGTGCAAAATCTAATTATTTGTAAAGGTGTGACAGCGAACTAACACGTCAGCGCAGGGGTGTACCCAGGATTTTATTTGGGGGACGGGGGGATATCACACACATATATGTTTGGATGTGAGTATATTACCTACATATTATAGAATGGAGGTAATACATAGGAGCAATACAAAAATGACAAATTTCTTTTAATTTCAGGGGGGATTGATACCCCCCCCCCAGATACTTCCCCGTGACAGAGGTACAGAATGTGAGAAAAACTCATCAGGTATGTGGTCAGGGTGATGATAAAAACGCGAGGTTTGAGATGAAAATGCAAAAAAATCTTCCAAGGTCTTTCATTTTAATTTCATTCAATTTTTTAAAAAAGTAATATAAACTCAGCGCCAACTCAATCATTGATGCACATCAGATCAACAATCATTTATATAACTTAAGGCAATGTTTAATTTTACTGTGTAATTTTTTAAGAGATGGTGGAGGGTCCGGAACCCCTGGGTCCCGCCCCCTTTGGCTACATCCATGTCCCTGCGAAATTTGTCAAAAAAGAATATCCTTACACAGAAACACTTCGTCCTTGACGGATATCCGAAAAACAAAACGAAGGTCTATCAGTATTCCCCCCACAGCACATTGTTCCGAGGTATGGTACTTGTGACATGATGCGATGACCCTGAACAAGGGCTGAATAGAGATAAATTGCTTTCATGGAGCATTTCAGGAGTACAATTATCACTCCGAGGAATTGGAGGACTATATTTTATTGCATGTTTCTTGTTAGCCAAGAGGAAAATCAAACTGTTCAATAATGATTTCTAGAAAAATGATAAGAACGCTAGTTAATGTGAAGCGGTTGTGATATTTTGCAACTAAATTTTCTGAAATTGCTTTATCTTATTTCTAAAAGTTAACTTCTGTTCGTGTCCCTTTTTCTCCCGTCACATTAAACTCATTGTCAAAAAATCGAGGTATCATTATGATTATCTTCTGGACGTTGGAAGGGCCTATTTGTTCCATTATAACAGTGTTCTATTTTTGTTATAATTTGTTTTAAAATACAAATTGAATTCGAATTATGGTAAGTTCCCAGGTGTCGCTACTAACAGCTCGAAGATTCGGTTTCCATATCTCGACGCGGAACGCGCGGAAACCAAGACTCATTTGCCTCCGGGCGCTGAAGCCTACGTTCTCAGCTCGATGATTTGATGATTGGTACTCTCACGTACTGTGAAATCTGGACGTGGACCTACTAGCTGTTTGTTTAGTACATTCATGTGGCCAAATATATTACACATACGTTAGAGAGGAAGTATTGGCTTGTTTACACGAGTTTAGTTCTTGTCACTGGAACTTGTTCTGGCTACTATGCAGACGTAGTGACTAGTGACAAGTGGTGAAAGGAATTAATAGGCAGAAATCAACATGGCGCGTTACCGTAGCGTTTGGAAAATTGTTTATAATCATTGTTCAATCAACATCCTGTAGATTTAAATCTCTTCAATAATGAAAAGATAACTATTGATTAAAGGCTAAGAAATTCGCACAAGGGTTCGAAGTAGTGAAGCATAAAATAAGAAGCGAATTTTTCACTAGGTAAATTATTATTTTCGATTAATTTTCTGGTCTTTTAATTATCTTCAGAACAAAATTGTTATCCAGTATCCAATCACAGGTATCTACATTTCTCTTCAAGAATTTTATTTATTATAAGTATTATATTTTATTACTTAAGAGATTAATTTTTTTAAAGTCATAGACAAAATTATTCTTCTTCCAGTGCACTTTATTGCAGGTTGAAGGCCAAATTAGCCGTTCGAAGAGAACACACACAAATCTGAATTAAATCTCGTTAAGACAATTGCTAGTCCGATAACTAATTAACTGATACAGTAATTCTTATTTCTCAATATTATTATGTTGAGTGCTATCCAGAAGTGATATTCTTTTAAAACTCAGTAGTCGAAGTCAATATAGTTTTAACCAAATAAATTAGTTTTCATTCATATACACGTAGCGATTATGCAGTTTGTAACTGCTTATTTTATAATAACTTAATTATTTATTTCAAATGATAAAACTGACAATTTAGATTGTGTCTAATAGTTTGCATGGCAGTTCACATGACGCGCTCAGGACCACGTGACGCGTCAAGAAACAAGTCAAGTTACGGTGGGGATAATAAAATCGTGGTGGTAGCTATAATCCGCGCAATATAATTCCCGCTCTGGCTCCTGAACCGAAAGTATGGGCGCGGGGGTGAAAGAGGAGAAAAATACATGCTATTCTGAAAAAAACTTTGCCATTTAGAGTAAAGGGTCTAATAATCCAGCGCACACCTTCCCGAATTTCCCACCGACCACCAAAGAACAATGTACGTCCAAGGAGAGTCCGTTTTCGTAGACCATCCCGCCCCATTTCCAGACCCATAGATTGTAGGCTGACTAGTAGCTGCCAGAAGAGAGCGGGAGTTACGTTGCGCGGCTTGTACTACAAACTACTAGCCGTGCTTGTTTACACGTGGGTACAAGTGCGAGTGACAAGCGCCCGCACCAAGTCCCGGAGACAAATACTAAGCTCGTGTAAACAGATCTTAATGCGCGAACAATAAAAATATTGTACATTAATTCATTTATTCATTTGTTTAGAAATATTGTTTTCACTTCCGCGGAGCATATTTTTGGTAAATCATTTGGACAATCATAGTAAACAGACTTCAAAGCGTACACGAAACAAATTATTGAGTACAAATTATCAGACTCCCGTCAAAAAATTATCGTCACAGTAATAAATGGAATTATGCAATAATCAATTACCGACCTTTGAAAGAAAGCATAAGCCAGACAGTTCTTCAGCTGTTTTAGCCAGACGTTTCAGTGCTTTGTTCGGTAGGACACAAAACAACCAATGAAGTCACAAAGAAATTTTTCCGTAAAAATTTCCCATTCGAACAAACTCACTGATATAATGCTTTAAGCACACATGCAAGAGACTAAAAAAAAATACTCCACTAAAACACGGAATGAAGGGGAAAACTTATGGACGTCATCTACGAGAAATGTCACTTGCATATTGATGCAGTCTGAAACGACGAAAGACCAGTCACGCGAAATCACTTCTCTATAGGAGGTAATTTTCCAGACGGGAGATAGAGAAATCGAAAAAGTTGATAGATTAAGACTAATTTAGATTCACGTTCGAGAAATTCTAGTCAGGAATATCTCCACTGTCGAAGTTCACTCCAAGTTCAAAAACTGAGATACATTTGATTTCCAAGCATAGACAGTAATTTTTTCACAAGTAAAAATGTCCATTTCTGAAATATAAACACACGAATGACTATTCTTTGTAAAATTAAGTTATACTACAAGTACTACTACTTGCTACAAATATTACGACAAATTAATTCATTTAAAAATTTTCTTCATACTCCATAAAATAATTAACCCCATGCTTATTGTAGTGATACCAATAAACCCCAATTTCAGAATGCAATGTGGGCTTTTGGGTGTACATTTCTAGACTAGCTTGCAAGTATTATATTTCTTTCCTCCATGATCATAAGACTTTCCCACTTTTATTTACCCAGTACATCCGATACCAAATACTCTCAATCTTCTTTTTTGCACCTTCGTTTTGCCACACACAATTTAGGAGGGTTTAGTTTCAAAATAAAGCGCACATTGATTCTTTCCACTCTTCAGAGGAAAGTACACGAACATATAGACAGTAACGTCGGACAGCTTTTAAACAACGTTTCTGCAAAACCAATACTATTTTCATCCGCACGAAATAGGAGGAAAAGTGATGGCCTACAGGAATGTATAAACAATATTTGCCACATTTTCAGGTATGAGTTCTTCATTTAAATGCATACGTATCTGGGGAGTGAGAAAGAACGTAATAAAGTTGCCATCCTATCACCAATACACTGTACGTAATTAACTGACAAAGTGGATACACAATGTGTTATGGTGTTATATAGGCATAAGGACAAGAATCAACTGACTTCCGCAACTTAATGGATTTGATCAGGGGGGGGGGGGATCTCATTAATCTGAAAGTATAAATTGGCAGCTAAGAACAGAATCTCCAGAAATTCCTGTCGAAACTTTGTACTACATTGCGGTACACACACGTTAGATTTAAAAACAAGATACAACTGGTATTTTTATAATGAATCTTCTAACACAACAGTCCTTAAAGTTTCGACATGGATTCGCATTACATTCTTAACCTTTGCATTACATTCTTTTACCAATGGGTAAAATGTATCCACACACAAGTTAGTGAATTACAAAACTGGCAATAATTACTTTCGGTAATATTTAGAAAACTTTCTTGAAAATATTACTGAGCAAATAAGGATTCAATATATCGAAGCTATATTGTCGTCTAAGGGTATTGGAGCTGTTTATATCAATCAAAGTAATACAGAATGGTTTTACATAGTACCGTCAACAACTTAATCTTCTTCCAGGTCTCCGGAGTAATACCACACTAATAAGAGATCGCTGTCACAGTCGGCGAAACGTCTCACAAATTGCGACACTAACTCAAAAGCGACACAAAACTTTCGAAATAGTCCATCCTTCGACGATAGCGACACTCATGCCATTCGCGTCTCACATCGACCACCACACGCGCGCGTCGTCCACTTACCCGATAAGCGACGCGACTAGCAGAGGACTGGAACGACGTCGGCAGCGGCGACGGAGGCAGCGACGGCGGTAGCAGCAGCGACTGCTGCGGCGGCGGTGTCTACGTCGTCGGCGGCGGCGGCGGGGGCAGCGGAAGCCGTGGAGGCAAGAGCAGGGGCAGCCATACCACTCCTCTGGGCGCAAGCGGCCAGTCTGGGAGTAAGGGAGGGGATCACAGGGCGAGCGGATTAACAGGTGAAGAAAGGAAAAGGGCGGCGGAGGGCGTCCAAGGGTTTCGTGGCGAGGAGTCGATGGCTTTCAGTTGACGGCGAGTTGTTCTTCGTCGGCGATTGCGACGCGGGCAGAGGAAGGGGTCCGAGGATGAGGGAGCATGGCGGAGACCTCAGCAGGAGGCAGCGTGGCCGAGTGGCTGCGACGAGTGGGTGGCGGCTGCAGCAGCAGCGCCGGGGACAGCCAAGGCGAGGCGCTTCTGTAAAGGAGAGTTCCGTCAATGCTGAATACAGACGCACTACCAGCAGCGGCAGGGCTTCCCGGCTCCGGCGAGATAACGGCCCTTCTCTGCCGAGCAATGGTTGAAGTGGCGAGCGCTCAATAAAAACATTTTCTAGAGCAGCCTTCATAAATGCTGAAGCGCTCGTATTGGAGTACATTAAAGAATTCAATGAGTATTTACGATTGAAACATAAACGAGTGGAAGTCGCACTTATTTATACCGCTAGTTAGGATCATAAACATGCACACACGCCATTTCTTATTAATTATGAATTGACTATCAGAGGAATGTGATATAGCAGAACTCCAATTATCCGGATTGATTGGAGATTTAAAGGCAATTAGTTGTGGGCAAGGAGCATTCAGTTATCGTGCACAGTAGCGGACCCACCCCTAGAGTAGAGTTGGCGAATTCTTCAAATTTAACGGTGACCCCGCCCACCGGCTACATTGTTAATGCAACCACTGTCAGTAATATTATATTGTTTATTAAAATTGTATTGTGCGAAGTTTCGCCCTGAACAAAACCTCATCATGGAAGTCGAAACGGCGGCACCTCGACACTCGATGCGGCAGAAGCCGGGAAGCCAATAGATTTTTTAATATATTTATTTGTTACTATGCCATAAAAGCAACCCTTTTTGGAAGAAATTCTATTATCAGGCTATTTGATTATCCGATCGATTCCCAATTGATCCGGATATTAAGAGTCCTACTGCACTAGTTCGCATTGTTACAGCGTGCACATCTGACAAAACGCTCATAATTTTTCAACTAAATCATCGATTAGAAAATCTGGGAGAAATGAGAGCACAAATGTCTAACTAGTATTGGAAAAGATGCCAAAAAGTATAAAACAACTGCGTGTTTACAGCAATCCGAATAATTGTGCACGTTTTTCTTCCGTGTGCACGTGGAGAAGAGATGCTATCAGCGACGAGCAGGCATGGAATCGCTACAGAGATCCACAGCATTGATTGCAGGGGTGTTGACCGCTACACTACCCTTTCCCCTCTGATTGCTCACCTCTAGCTCAGTCAAAGGAATACTCACACAAACGATCGAAAGTTCGGAATATTTGTACATACCTACACGCATAACTTTGTATGTATATACATTTGTATGACATATCCCACAGGTCCAACTCGTGCAAGAAGTTGTATTCGAGGTTAAGGTTTCAAAAAAAAAAAAAATATCGCAAATATTCCATTAACTATAAGATTCCTCCTAAAATCTCATCTCAAGTCTAAACTTTGAAGATATAAAAATTTTCCACATAGAAGTTTTTAATTTGTTTTCCTCCGGAATATCATACGTGAGATGATTTAAAAAATGATTAACCTTTCTTCACACGCGCCACCTCAACGTTTACGAACTTATTGCGTATTTTCTTTTGAACTTCAGTAAAAAAAAAGTCGCATCGATGGGAACTATTGATATTTCATATTTCATTATGAAGATAAAAGGATTTTAGGGTGTATACAAATTTTCAGCTCATTCGTAATGTTTCCTAAATTGAACGTAAATTTATCAAGGCTGTGGATGGAAATGGAGTAGTTATGGAAGATAAACGGGTAAGAAAGAGATCAAGAAATCATTGCAAAAGTTCGCGGGTTAGAATCCCGGTCCGTCGCCACTTTCTTCTGGTCGGTGTTGTCAAATCCAGGCAATTGGTCGATAGTAATTCAGATTCAGAGGACAAAATACCACTATTACTCTATCGCATGGTCAAGATGTAAGGACGAACTAACCGATGTTATTTTAGAATAGTTCTAGGGCCAGCAATAGACAACCAGAATGACACATTCAAAACAGATGTTCACATACGGTCAACATGTGTTCTCTCTTGGTCATATCCTTCCTCCAACAGCGTACCACGAACAAGCGTCATTAAAACTTTCATAGAAACGTAAATGTCATTTACAGTTTTCACGGTACACCTCACACTTTACACAAAACAAGTACGTTTTCGAACGACACTTTTCCAACAAATGTGTATCAAAAATAGACGACGTCAGCCAGAATTTCCATGGAATTATAATAAATTTATTTTGCAAAGTTGCAAGTAAATTTGCATTTGCTGGGAAGTGCAGTGAGAAATATCTTTCAACAGTTTCAACTATTAGAATAAAACTATATAACAGGTTTTACTTATTATGGAAGTAAGTAAAATAAACGTTATTTACACCTGCGGTCACAAACCTTGTCCGCTTCACAGACAATTAAATTAATTTTGGAACCTCATGGGACATTAAAAGAATTTCTAAAGAAAATAATTTGCCAAAAATGACCAGAGAACTTCATCTTATTAATATATTAATATGAAATACACTTTTTTAGTATAACAGAAGAACTAATGCTCATTTAGTAATCAAATCTCAGAATATCGTTTAATTATTACAAATTAATTAAGTTAGATTAATTATTGCAAAATCATCGTAGATTATTTAAGTATTACATTATGTGTGCTTGTCTCTACAAAAAAAATTAAAAAACTTCGACATAATTATTACAATTTATTTCCCCATTTTTCTCGTGGACCAAGAAAAAGTTACGGGAATCACCCGAGGTACGGGTGCCATCTGTTGTTGATCCCAGCTATAAACGATATTTCATTCTACTTATTCATTAGAGTAGGAATTGAAATATCCGAAACAAATCAGTTTTGAAAAAGAAAAATGTACATACAACGAAAAATTTTACAACGGAAAAATCACGAGAGAGACTTCGACGTTTCCAGCTCTGGTTGTATATAAAGTACTTTTATTTGACAAAATTTGGGGACACACAGTAAAAATATTCCTCCTCTCCTCCATAGTATCATTATGTCCGATCTTTGAAGGAAACCCACGAAAAGAAAGGTCTGTATCCTCAAACGGGTACTACAATTTATATTACAGGGTCCAATGAAAACAATTTCACAACAAGTCCACGTTACAACGGCTGTTGGATTCAGTTTTAACACCCTCACAAAATCGAAGACATGCAGATTTACTCTAATTTTATTGAACTTCAATTATTGACAAATCATGTTTTTATTATTTTAAGACAAATATGGCATATTTATATTTTATTGACTGTACAACCTATCCAATAGCGAACATTGGAAACAAATTCACCGTTAAAAAAATAATTACACAGCTGGAAGTCTCAATGAATATACGAATCTCTTAGAACAGATCAAGAAACAAAATATTATCGATGGAATTTGGAGCATCATTATGGCTCGAGAGGAACAAAAAGCTTTTAAAATATGTTGTAACCGGACAATAGAAAAAATAAATTAGACACTTACGACATAAGGGTCTCAGATGATTTAGGGTGCTTGAAGCGGAATTTGAATTCGTCTCCCCCTCACCCCCCCTTCGTTGGAAGAAAGCCCCAAGGAATGTATGGGGGTGAATCACACTTTGGTGGGTTCAGAGGAGCAAAGCCCCAAATGGGGGTTAAATCCTCTGCGAGCGAAGAGAAAACGTGAAAAATTGGTCATCTTTTTCCGGAGACCACACCATCTCACCAATAAAAATCGCGTTATTTTTCTGTCTTATGTTTTTCTTCCATCTTTTTGTTAAATTTTTCAGCTACGTATCCAATCACCAAAATTTCCCTCATCCTAATACATCTGTTCCCCAATTAATTCGAAAAATTGGAATTGTACTATAACCTATTCAGCGCACCCTTAGTTACTAGATATTTCGTTACCCCCAAAATCGCAATAAAATATTTTAATACATCTCGATGCATTTAGTTTTCTAAAGATATAAAATAAGTCAGCGTTACTGTAGAAATGAACGGAAAATGGAAAGTTGGTGTGAGGTGAATGGTTTGGTAGGCGAGTGTGGGATCGACTGTGTTGTCATATAAAAACACAGATACGAACCCAAAATAATTCGCTAGAAAAATCTACCTTCTCCATTAAGGCGGCTCCACACAGTGTCGATGGGTTGCTCGCTATTCGTCGCATCACGAATACCGGTGCTCACCCTTTCCCGCAGCGTGTCGGTCTTTTGAGACTCATCAACGGAAGCCTAGCGTAGGCGAATATTCGCGAGTGACCTGTTCGTGGTTCCGTCCACATATTCGTGCTTTTACAAATATCAAGGATAGTGAGTATACGAGTAATACAATATATAATTTTTCAAGTTATTTCGAGTAAGTAATCGCTGAAAAAACTAATTATTCGTAATTTTTCTCCTTATCGTACAAAGTAATAAGTGTTTTTCGAAGTGATAAAATAGAGAAATTTGAAGTAATAATGTAGCGATGGAGTAACTTCATTTATTATCTCCACCGTGGTCATACGCAGTTTGCAACTGCTTTTTGAGTATAAAGTTTATATGATGAGAGATTTAAACCACAAACATTTTCATTCACTTTATTTTACTTTTTTATTAAGCGTCCTAAAATTTCACAGTATTGAACGTGTATTGACATTATTAGCATTATCCATTTTAGTAGTATTATCATATATTTCCTGTGCACGAAATGTTCAGGAAATAAAAAAATATGGAAATAAAAAATACTATGTTAATAAATAATAAAAATAACGCACTTCAATGTAATGAATGGTATTTGAATAAATAAATAGAGTAAGATGTTGCGGAGATACAAATTAAGATAGTTATATAATATTGATTCTTTTTGAGTGGATAAAAACTATAATGATTATAAGGATCTTAAATTCGAGATACCGATTACCATAGCTAAATCCATATGGAATAAAAATTAATTTAACTGATTGAAATAAGATAAGTTAAGACCCATTTATTTTACTTAACAACATTTCACAAGACACAACTATATATCAATTTTTGTTATATTCCACTCGTATATGAATTAAATTACGCTTTACTCGTTCTTAGAGCTTTAACTCCACTCGAAGAAATGAAGAGTAGCTGTAACATTTTCATCAGCACGTGTAAGCAGCATAGTATGTAAGGCCCGGAGCATACATTTTATTCAACTTAAAGCATGCTGCTTTTCTTGCATAATTGCATGCCGTGTTGCACGGCGCATCGCCTAAATGCGCGTGCAGGTATCACCGCGGGGCGCAACATGTAAGTTACCACATAGTAACCATGAGGATACAATGATATTACTCAAACGCCAGAAAAATGTGATACTACACTATATTAATGGCGCCAAGAACAGAATCGTCCGCAAAAAAAAAGCGGTGGCTCCGGGTTACTTAGAAGTACACAAGAGCGGCTGAGAACCGCAGAAAACAGGGATTGGCTCTCAAGCAACGGGGAGTTGTGGGAAAATAAGAAGAGATGTTACGGACAGCTGGGAGTTAGGAGGTTAAGAAGATAAGGAGAGCAAAGAGTACCTTTCCATCCTTTGTGGCTACGAACTGTGGAGAATAATTGACATAACAAAAAAGAATGTTTTACTTTGCCTAAGCGAGAGATACACTTATTTGTGCGACATGGAGGTTGAAAATATGATCAACAAGGAAACATTTAGAGCAGAAGAAATATTAAAATACCCGGCTTAGACTTAGCTTGAAGCAGGGTTCAGGAACGAAAAGAAATGAAAAAAAGTTAAGTAATTTACTTCATGGAATTATCATGTGAATATACAGGATAATTATTACTTTGAGTCATGTAGTCGAAAAAAACACCCACACAATTTTATGTTAACGTAAAGTTCATCAAAACCAATGAAACTAAACGCACGGCTATGGGACATGAGGATTCTTTAGTTCTTGAATCAATACCAACTCGTCTTATACGAAGACACGAAAAAACTTATTATGTTAGTAAATACCAAGAATTGATAAAAATATAATGTTATTACATAATATTTTTACATAATAAAAATCCTATAGCCAAATATAATGAGAGTAATTAATTCTTCCAAGATATCAGCAGGAAAATAGCAGAAAACACAACCAATGTACGTTTGCACCATACGTTTTCGGGAACTCGAAAGACAATAAAACCAAGAAAAGCGTTAAAAACTTAATACTCCATGGTAAAGAAAAACATCCACGAAAATATTACAAGTTTTAAGTGACGTAAGAAAATAAATAGCATTTCGATATTAGCGAAGAAAAGATCAGATTAACTTACAGGCTATTCATATACATTTCTATTCTTCCTTGTCTGTCTTGCCTAATAAGAGTGCAGCGCGAAACGCAAGAGTAATAAAACAGTATGAGCTGGACCCGAGTCGAGTCGAACGGAGCGGCGCGCGGCATGGCTTGGCGGGGCAGGGAAGGGAAAAGCAGAAAGGCAACCTACAGCAGCTTCATGAAGTTGAGCAATTTCCTCAGAGAAGGAGGGGTGAATTCAACGGGCGCCCAACTCTAAACGTGGCGCCAGCCTTGAGATGGAGATGGGAGGATAACGAGGACACAAAATTGTGGAGAATGAAGAAACACAAGAAGTACGGGATTTATCTTCCTCGAGCTGCCAGAAGAATATGGTTAGTCACACTCATTCTCAGTTCGTCTCAAATACAGGTATCCATAGTATCGGGATCCATTCTCAGTCTCCATTAAAATGCCCTCAGAAACTAACACATCTTTGAAATATTGTTCTCAATTACTTTCAAACAGGATCTAGATTCATAAAATACCTGAGGCAGTCTGAAACTGTGGTATCAATAATTCGAGTCGTGAGGGTGACTGTATAGGTTACGGAGGGACGACTCCGATTCGCCTTACGGCTCATTACTATGACTTGCCAGCGGCCCGCAGCAACTCCCTCACTCAGTCTCGACTATCGCGTTATCGTAGACACTTGTTTTAAGTTTTTAGTGTTCAAAATGTTAGTATTAAAACTAGTAGTCCAGTTAGTCTGTCTCCAAAGAGGAAAATAGTCATTGGGTGTCGTTTGTACCGTGACGGAAAGTCAATGATATAGTTTGTTTGAAAACAATTAGGCGAAATGTTTTCTTCTTATTATTATTATTTTCCAAAACGATATACAGACAACTAATCAAATGAGCAAATCTATTCTGGGGAAGCGAGTATCAATCTTCTACCAATAGTGGATAGATAGTGTTGGTCAAAAGCAACTTCACACATCTAACGTCGCCTGAAAGACGCCCAAGGAATGAAGCGTAAGAAACCTTGCGAAAATTATGTTTACTCCAAATCAACTAACCGAGATAAAACAAACGAACCGCAGAGAATGTGAAGGTTCAATTGAAAAAGAAATTTATAGTTGTGAAACTTATAATATAATTGCACGAGTGCGGAAAATTTAAGTCAATTTTATTTTCGGAATAAAAAGCATTGTGACATTCTCGGAGAGTAGTTAAACGTTTTACGTAAACATTGTATCCGTCCCTGTAATCAATGTGTATACTGTAGCCTGCAATATTCACTATACGAAGCAAGGATAAGTGGATAGTGTGGTTTCTGCATTCAATGATGAGAATCTTAAGTAATGTATACTGTAAAGGGTAGAGCGCAGACTACTCTTGCTCCTTGAATATCAGGAGATGAAGGGTTTCGTTCCGAAAGTCACTTGTGAAAGAAACATCACTACGTCAATTACAAATGAAACGCCAGCCTTGGAAGTAAAGGAAAAGGATCGCAAATACTGAAGCATACATAGAACATATAATATGAGTATGTCATGCAATTCAAGCTTGGTAAATATCCCACTACAAGAAAACAACTGTTTGATTCACGGAAAGAAAATTCAGAGGGAGATGAAACTTTAATTCCAGCTAGCTTATATCCGTATTTGACTTGCTTATTAATTTTTACTGAGGTACGATTAATTGTAATAGAATTCCTACAAATGTTTTAAGTGAACATATGCACAATGTCTCGTATTTTATTTTATTTTGATTCAGATTTGTTACAAACATCTTCCCTAGTGGAAATGTCCCCAGCGGCACCCATGGGTGCAAAGCGCTGCACCCACTGGCCCCCATGGTTGTCAAGCGCTGGCCCCTCTTGCACTCAAGATCGCATCCTCTTGGGATCCTTAGCTTGGCACTCGTACCGAATTATGAGAAGGTCCTCAGGGTGGGAACGAATTCTTTTTCTTTGCAATCTTTTGATATGATGTTCCCCGGCCTTCGAAACGCATTTTTAACCTAAGAATATGTCAACAAAAAATATAATAATTACTAAACTTTAGTTTGCGTTTTCGTCTTGAAGAAATACAAACTTCCTATTTACTTCAAGACCAAAACGCAAAAAAAACTTTATTAATTATGTTATTTAAAATTGTCGAAAATCAGATAAATAGAATTAAAAATAGATGTATATTTTTAATATATTGAACATGAAAATAGCAGAAAAAATTAATTTACAAAGAAACGAATCGTAACTCATGGTCTCAATAGTGCCATTAAGCGTTAATTTTTTTTCTTGTTCTTGAATATCGGGTTACACGAAATAGTTTTAATTTCCCTCTTCTTTAAATTCTTTGGCTGGTCATTGGACAGGAGACACAAGAGATCTCGATCGATATCCACTCTCGGAACCATCGAAACGATACAACATGACTTGATGCATTGCTTGTATTACGGTGTGTTTTTGTTGTTGTGACTATTTAGAGTTTTACGGTGGAACCAAATGTGCATCTTGCTTTAGTGAAATATACTCAATGAAGTTATGAGATGCATTCACATAGTTACTGCTAAAGGACACGGCTTATTATAAATTCATATGTTTACGACAACCTCAGAAAATTATGTACTAATAGCATGTGGGGAATTGAGGTTAAAGGACAGGATACAGTGAATATTCAAGTGAAAAATTATTAATTAGCTCACTATAATTATTATAATTATTGATTATAATATAAATAATAATAATAATACAATATAAATTATAATAATAATATAATTTAGATGGGTCAGGAAATGTTTTGATGAACAGTCTAAACGTAAATACGGAACATTTCATAATTTTAACTTTGAAATATATTAAAACAATATGTAATATTAATAACATAGTACGAGTTTACTTGCAATGACCTGTAGCACGTCCAAATTGTTTTTCACGGGTATAAATATAATTATTATACCCGTGATATAATTACTACATTACAATAATTATTATAATTATAGTGTAATAATTATAATACGGGTATAATTATTATTATTTATACCCGTGAAAAACAATTTGGACGTGCTACAGGTCATTGCCAGTAATCTTGTACTGTTAATAATATTACATATTGTTTTGATGTATTTCAAAGTTAAAATTATGAAATGTTCCGTATTTACGTTTAGATTATTCATCAAAACATTTCCTGACCCATCTAATCGTATGGAACAGTGGCTGGCTTCTGTATCGCTAAGAAAGCATAGATTTATTAGACTCTGCCTCGCATATCGATTGTGTTCTATGTGCATTATGCACAAACCTGTCTGGCGTCAACTTCAGTGCAATTTGCTTGTGCATGATTGTTTTTGTTGTTTCGGAATTTCTTTTCAAGGTAAGTTTTACGTCTTATATACTTGAAACTAAATTTTAAGATCATTGCTATTAATTTGTTGGAAAGTTACTTCGTCTATGTCTTGGACTGAGAAACTGTTTGGTAAAGTAGTGAATTGGTGTACCCTGTTGAATTCAAAATTCCAACCACATACTTAGTGGCTTAATAAAAAAATATACAGTGACTATGTACTTTATGTTAAGATGCTATTATTTTATACGAAGATTAATGATTTTTTCAGAACTTACTTTCAATTTATTGTGCACACATCAGCCCAAAACATTAATACAAACCAGTGTTTCATACTACAAATCTATTTTAGGGAAGACTAAATATATGATACAATTTTGATGTTTATTTTTTGTCTTACTTAAATTATATCGTAAATGCATTGGATATATAAACACTACACTGATAGCTTATGAAAGTATTCTTTGAATATGAATTAAGTTTTAGCAAATTTTTGCTTTCAGAATGCTGCATCACCAAAGTGATTACAGAAGAATAGTACCCATTCTGAATATATTATAATGAAACAGGGTGATTCCAATATAGAAGAGTAATTCTAATAAGCAATGGGTTGTTGATGAGAAAAGCTGTTGACATTCCATTAGCTCTACTGAATAAATATCGCTGAAATACAAAAAAACTATACATCACTTGAAAGATAGTGATAATTACTTAATTGCTCTGCAAATAAAATTTTACTATTCGTTTTTAATCAGTGAAATCAAGTAATATTGTCAAAAAACTAATAGATTTCCTTTGTTTGTTCGTTAATTTGTACTGCTCAAATTATTATATGCGCGTTGACTGAAGTCAAGTTGTCAACCATTCACGAAACTTGGAAATATTCACTAAAGTAGTTCTTATTAATTAATCACTCATTCTACTGATTTTTTATACTGAATGAGAACAATTATTTTGTGATTTTAAAACATTAATTTGGACTGTCGTTTGACTCCTTTGATATGGGTCGCCTTGTCTTCAGTCATGTGATGCGGCTGCCATTTCCGTAAGAACAGTATTTTCCACAGTTTTTGGTGAAAATCTTAACATCATTTCGTTCCTATTTCTATTTGCTATGTTTTAGTAGATTTCTTTCGCTATGTTAAGCCGGTACTGTTGCCAGAATATCAAAACAACATGAGCCCGCGAAAGTTTCTCCATATAAGCCCTTAGTAACAAAGTCAAATAATTCAAAATTTTGCACTGTAAGTGTATGAAAGTTCATCGCCACTGGATAGAGAATGTTTCAAACTGTCATTAAAAACATTTCGTGGGGGTACTTAAGCCTAGTCGCTCTGACGCACATAATACCTTAATGTGTATCTAGCTATAAGTAAAACTATACCCCAGACCTTAATTATAAATACTTTTGAAGAAGCAGATTTTCTAAAAAAATTAATATTGTCGAGTCCGCAGAGTTGGCTCGCTTAAACTACTTGTTTTTTTAAATTTGTAATGTTGTTACTTTCTCATTTTTTCTCTTAAACTTAAGATATTTTTTAAATGGAAATGTGACCATGTATTTGTAAGACTTTATTGTAGGACTGGTATCAGTAACCATGCCTGTTACATTATTTCACTTTCTTATGGCTGGTGGTGGTAAGGTGAGTGTTATGCAGTACTGAGGGTTGTATTTTTTCAATTAGACAAGAAATCAAACATTTTTCTGTATTCTAAAGTTTTCTGTTAACGTTCCGTAATTTGTTATCATTTTGAGATTAGAATATAAATGCGGCTTAGTATAAATAATGTTTACGATGGCCAATACGTTTCCTAAAGTTTCACCGTATTTAATGTATTAATGTTACTAAGAGGATAAAATTTTCTTTTTAGTATTAGCACAGGCCTTATTATTTTTATATTTATTATGCATCAAAGCACTGTTATTACATGTCTTGACACATAGTGGTTGAAACGAAGAAAACTGGTATTTTTGTTTCATTATCCTTTTCGTTCCTAGCTCAGGGCGAGTCACTGTACCGCAGGGTTCAGTAATTGTGATCAAGTATTGGTGCAATGGGTTATTGTTCATTTTTTCTTTAAATTACTACTAACTCCAAAGTATGATTGACGAAATGACTATGCAGAATGAAAGATTAATGGTCAAAGTCTTTCATGTGTGCATTTCAACTTCCTTATTTAAAATTTGTCTAATAGTCAAATTAAATCATGAAAAAAAATTATATGTACTAAACGTGTTATTCATCATTGTAATTATGTTGTGCACAATGTATGAAATAAACAGGTTAATTTTTTAAAATGATATTATAATGTTTTATGTATTTCCATTTTTCTCCTTCACATCAAACTGTATATGCTCATTGTGATCATAAAGGTAATAGCTTCTATTTTTTAAGGTTACGTTATGCTTCAGCACCCATGGGATCCAAGCACTGGCACCCAGTGGGTATCCCAAATACACCCATGGGTGCCAAGTTGCGTTAGTACCCATGGGTGCATTTCCACCATGGTTGTCCATGAATGTTAACAATTTCCTATCGATTTGTTGCATCGTTTCCAGGTTTTGTAGTACGCTGTACTGTATAAATCACTAACAAAAAACAGCGTTTCAGTTTGTTGTTCCTCCACTAACAAATGTCTGATTTGTACTGCCCTTTGAATTGTACATTGTTTGAATTAATGAGGCCCTGATATCGTGTTCGGTCCTTATAGTTTGGAAAGCTTAATAGACCATATTGCCCGACACAATGAATATGAAAATGATAGAAAGAAATAGATTTGTACCACGTCAACTAAAGTGGAACTCTTACCACCACTCCTCGCAATTACATTAAGAAGTATAAGAACTGGGAGGGATGTGACAAATTGCTTTCAAATAAAGTTCTCCTACATGTAAGCGTGGCCGATGAGTCATTCCAACCAGACGGGCGGCGCCATCCTATGACGTAGCAAACCGGCAACGTGCAGGTGGGTGGGCACGCGACGCAGGTGCGACAGGCACGGAACGGGTACAGTATCGTCGGCAACAGGCTCCCGCAACAATGCTCCCCCTCCTCTATTCCCCCCAACAGGTCACCACACGGCCACCACCTACTCGCACCCTCCCCACAAAAGAATCCATCTCCCCATTTACTTAAAAATAGAAAGTCAGTAATAAAGAAAAAAAGATTGTGGGGAGCGAGGGATCTCTGGGAGCTCACGCTTTCTGCCAAATCTATATCCCTGAAACGAATAAGTTTTTAAAAAAATATAAAAACTTATTAAAATAACCGTATTGATAAATTATAACCATATATAAAATAAATTTTACAATATGTTTACGAAGAGAAGGGACGTAAGTTCCCACGGACTACGCCTTCCAAGATTGTTTCCACATATTTTGGTGCGGAATGCATTTAATAATTTTATTCGAAACATTTATTTACATATTTTCAAAAATATGTTAACATCAGTCCGTAATGTTTTC
The DNA here is from genome assembly GCA_002313205.1 of Laupala kohalensis. Classification (NCBI taxonomy): domain Eukaryota; kingdom Metazoa; phylum Arthropoda; class Insecta; order Orthoptera; family Trigonidiidae; genus Laupala; species Laupala kohalensis. Next base: position 166,544 of record NNCF01127236.1, read on the forward strand.
CTCTTTGTTATAGTTCTGTAAAGCAGATCTGAAAAGTATTAATGGGTTACATTTCATACTATTACTTTGTCTTGACCACGTTATATTTGTTGTTTACTTCTTATGGAATAGATTATTAATTAACATATGACACAATAAAAAAAACATTTGTACCCACTATTTTTCCTTATTATGAGTTAAGGGATTCATACTATGCCTGTTATTCAGTCGAGTGGCGAGTGACTTTAGTAGCTCTTCTAAACTAGGAAGCAGCGTAATAAAACCTGTTCGCACTAGGCCAGTACTTTAGTAGAGTAGCAAATGTATATAAACGTGTTTGAACAAAAGAATTGAATCGAGTAGTTCAGAAAAATTTATTGTAGTTCAAGATAATGATTAAGTGGGCACGATCCAGTGAAATAGAAAGTAGGCACATAATGATTAAAATAGGCCTATTATTTATTTCTATTAAATTGTTTTGTAATGTGTTAATACTTTGTAATTCGTTAATACTTTAAAATGCATTGAGGGGAAAAAGACAACGAGCAGACAAGGACAAAACTTATGAGTCAACTGCAATATTTTTCCTCCATAGGATAGAAAACTTTCAGTTGCTTGGATACAGCTCACAAAATATTATTGTGAGCACTTAAACTCAACAGATCCTCAGGTAGGAGGATAATTTCACCATTAAACTCCACACTTCTTTAAGAAATAGGACTACGCGGGCCTACCTGAGCCCGTAGCGTAAATCCCCAGACACTGGGACCGATGGGCGGCCATTGAGTAATGAGTCATTCTTTGCCACTCATTTTTTTACTTATAAAAATTGTGTTGTTGTTTCAGAATAATTGAAATCTAAGCAAAAAGGGCTGAAAAATGATACCAAACACAACCTTACTGCCATCAAATGCACGTTTTGCTACTAGTCCAAGTAATTAGGTGACGGAGAGAATTTAACCAATACAGTTTTTCACTGTTTGTATTTTTTCAATTTTCGCATATAATATGAAAACACCACATTTTTAGAACAAAACAATCATGTAACGAAGTAATGTACATTAAATTTCCAACAAATTATGTTTTATTTCGTTTTGTCGCCTGACGAACGGAAAAGACTCAGCGCCTCGACAAAATTGACAAAAAACTAATTTTTCGGTTTTTTGCTTATAACTCGAGAACTCAAAACTTTTAGAGAAAATGTCCCTATACGAAAATGAAATACATTTTCAAAATGGGTTTTCAAGGATTTTTTTATCTGACAAATCTCTCTCTTCTGCACGTGGAAGATTAGTGCACATCTATGTACTATTTAATATGTAATTTTTCCTTGCATCAACTAGGGTAGTTCTGATTTTTTGATACGTTGTATATGATCAAATATTGATGATAAACCCAAATTTTCGACCTCAACCGACTTCTGAAAGTACCAGAAATAGACAAAAAGAAAACAGTAAAACTTCAACATTTTTCAGTTTTCATGAATTTTAACTTTGGAGCAAATTATTTTTTTTTAAATAATAAGCTATGTTATTTTTTACATTTCTGGAAATTTGCTACAGTTAAAGAACAGAATCTCGGAGCATATTAGAACCACAGAACCTGCAGTTTCGTTTTCTCCCCTCCTTGTTTCCCTGTCCACATTTTTAACTAAGATTAACGAGTGGCAGCTAAAAAAATTAATTTTGTAAAACTCATTTCTTTTCATCAGTAGTCGACCGACTGGAAAATGAATGAACCAGTAGTCATGATGGTTGGACCTCAACATGGTGACAATGTTATTTATTCTTAACAATTGTTTATTTCAACATGAATGAACTCTTTATAATATTAGAGAAACCTCATACATATTTTGTTCAAAATAATTGAAACACTACGATTATGTAATTTCTCTTTTAAAAACCTACAGTGACTGGATTTGAAAACTTAAATATATTATTCATAGAACTGCTTGAGAGTATTAGAATTCAAAGCTTCTAAGCATTAAGTGGCGTAGAAAATTTCGAAACAATTTCTTTTGGTCTTAAATTTCATAATTTTGTTTTTATATTATAATTATATGAATTATATTATGTAAAATATATATTATATATTCTCTACGAAAACATGTGGAAAAGGGCATTTTGCTCTTGAAGTGAACACACGCTCATAACAACAAAAATCAACAACAGATGCTGCAATTCATTAGAAAACAAAATCGAAGTTACATCTAAGCTCTCTAAAGCCTCCACTTTTGACATTCTGACGATTGACCTAACCTGCTGTTTCAAAGATCTGTCTCATTTCTTTCTTCCTGTCATAAACTGTATACAACACACTTTCCTTGACTTCAGAAATAATTAAATATTGTGTGAATAATAAAACCGGAGCCAAAAGGTCTTCCAAAGATGAATTATGTGGTTTTAAAGCCCGAAAAAGTGCCGAGTACTGATGAACTATCAAGAACTGATGCATTTACTGTAGTACGATAAACAACATATTATTTTCCTATTAATAAAGTGTGTTTTATAACAGCATCGAGAAAATTACAAACGGAAATTACCTACATTATTCTCGAAATCAGAGACTCCCAAAATGGATATTTCCGTCAAAATTTCGCAACCCAATGTTTTCCTCGATTACAATACTTTCTATATACTACAAAAATGAGTAAAAAGAGAAGCTTAAAACACAGGAATATCATAAATACATATTTGGGTTCATTTTTATTGAAATTATGCGTGGAATTCAAATATTATAAGATAATAGGAATACAAATAAAACAACTCAATTAATAGCACTTTAAATGTATCTGCAGTAAGTGAATCACCAAATCCATTGGCGGCAGGTAGGTCGGTTAGCATGAGGGTGGGCGGCGAGATGTCATGCCTTTAGGGCAGGTACAAAGTGTCGAGTTTATTGGTACCCAAAATTTTTAATACCTTTCCCGACTTTATGACCATCAGGTAGTGTCGAGTTTAAGAACTCCGACATTATTTGTGCAAAGATTCATGCAAATTGCATCATGTGCAAGATTAAGCAAATTAAATGTAATCATACACTTTATTGTAAAAAAGCAGTTACAAACTGCGCATGACCACGTGGAGGACAATAAACTAATTTACTCTCCGGAAGCAAGCAAAGGACCATCCCATCAATACCGATCAAGGGCCCAAAGGCAGAGGAGGATTTATAAAAAACTACGATGACTGCGGAGAGATTAAACTATCCATCCTCTCAAATGCAAACGTGATTGCTTCTTGCATTGACTGCAGAGACTTAATCGAAGAGCTTGCCAGTTTAGAGGTTAGGAGAGTTATATTTCAAAGAGTGGTTTTAAGATAGTTTCAAAAACAAGGTGGAATTATGGATAAGCATTCTAAATAGACAACAAAGTTCGGACGTTAATATACTTTTTAATGCATTTTCATGACTACATCTTTATCTAATTTACCCAAGTAATTCAATTTCTAATTTGTCAAATAATAAAAATTTACCACCTAATGTACTCTAGCCGTTTCATTTTAAACTTTTAACCTTAATTTTTACAATTAACTATTAAAAGCCTAAAAATGTCTATACATCCCTACCATTTTCCACAGAAAACATTAGACCTATGCATTTCTATTCTTACAGTACAAAAAAATTATAAGTGAGGCGGGGGAGTAGCCCCAGGCACCATTAAAGCTAGACATGCCACATATCGTTCATTTGGCATGACGACACGCACGTATTCTATATAAAGCGTTAACACAAAGAAATTCGAAGATTATTCACAAAAAAGAGCCTTCCTATATAATCCTACAATTGACGAAACCTCGAGATACTCCCGCATGACACCAGCAGTCAAACATCTCTGGAAGCTTCCGACAAGCACTGCAACCTCCTCGTCCCACCTCCCGGAGTTCAAGCCGCATTCTCTTCGCGTCCGTTGTCCCTTACTCTCTCGGTGCAAATATCTGAAAACATCAGTTCACCGACCACCCACACCATGTCACTCTCTCCTTTGAGGGGTAGGGTAAATTAGCGGCAGTCGCAATGACACTTCTCCGTTTTCTGCATTATCTTGTGAAGAATAAAATAATTTTGAGAAAGTGTTTTACAAGTCCTAATTATTCAAAATTAATCGAGAGTAATACATTCGCGAATGAATCAACATGCTAAGTTCAGTAAGACGGAACATGAAGTAATCGATAGAAATTTCTACCAGTTTTAATTTCTTTCTTTCTTAGTGTCAGATAATGTTCGGATTCAACGCATTAGCATGGTTCGGATTAGCGGGACTTGTAAGTAATTTGGAAAGCATTCGGGGAAATTACTTCATATTAAATTAACTTAACGAGCAGAACCCAAAAATTCTTCACATATCGGAGAAACTAAGTCATACCACACTCATCCACACGCAACAGAAGAAAATGTAATTTTACTGGAGAATAAAAAATCCGAAAGAAAGTACTTTGAACCAACATTAAAGACTTAGTTATATACATTTTATTAACGATTAAAGGTTACAACTACTATCCAGTCGATAAATTTAGCTTCTGAAACACTTCTGAATTTTCCTTTTTCTACAACCTTTTATTTAACGTGACCCGTCAGTTAGTCAGACAGTATGTTTGGGCCATATCTTGCAACTGAATCTTTGCAACCAGTTTCTCCAACCGATAGGGCTGAAATTTGGCACACATACATAAGCTCGATGTCAGTGCAATATTATGATGCCTGCCAGTTATCAGTTATTTATTTTTTAGTTCTTTTATATCCTAACTTTTTCCTTGTCTCTTTTATGATGACATATCTCACGTCTCTCTAGCGCCTCCAATATTGATTCTTGAAAGAATGCAAATGATTAGATTTGGAAACTTCAGCAAGAAATTACGGCGTCCATATTAAAACGTTCTCTGGGCTTTCCTAACGAGTTTTCTATTTTTAACTCTCCGGAAAAGGAAAGAAATCGTATAATAAGTAACTGATAATAATAATAATAATAATAATAATAATAATAATAATAAGTTTATTCAAAACAATCTATTCCAAGAAAATCAAGGAAAGTTCTACAACAAACTAAATGAAAAGAAGAGCAGCGGACTAGAAGAATACCCCACATATGATGAAATGAGAGGATAAGTGCATCTGGGAGAGGGAGGATACGTAAAATAAAGATGAGGATGGATTGAGAAACAGTCAGAGAAAATGCAAGGGGAAATTCCAGAAACCATGGAGTTGTCACCAATTACTGTACAAGAAATAAGAAATAGGTCAGGTAAAGTGTCAAAGTGGAAATCACCGGCCATTGACAAAATCAGTAACTACTGGTTGAAATAATTATCATCCGCACACCACTATTTGGTCAAGTTTTACAACGAAATAATTGAAAATCCTAAAACCTGACAAACATGGCTAGCTGATGGTTTGACTTACTGCATTTCAAAGGGGAAAAATACCAAAGATCCAAAGAACAATAGACCAATAACCTCCTTACCTACTACATACAAGAACTTAACATCTATAATGGCAAGTAGAATTGAGAGACATCTAGTGTAGTACCAAATAATGTCCAAAGAACAAAAGGGAAGTGTGAACGGTTCTACGGGTTGCAAAGACAAACTGTTGAAATCAAACGGTATTACAGAAGACTAAGTCAAAAAAGAACTTCAACATTGCATGGATAGATTACCAAAAAGCATACGACAGTATCACATTCATGGACTATCATTTTAAGTGATTTGATAAAAGGAAATGAAAAATTAATATCACTCTACGAAAATAATATGGAGCAATGGAATACATTACTACTAGGTTAAACATGTTACGTCGAATGAAAATGGGAGACGAGACCGGGGATCGAACCCGGGACCTTGAGCTTTGCGCGCTCATGCGCCTACCGACTGCGCCATCCCGCTCGCTACCCGTGCCCGTCTACCATTCTCATTCAACTTGTGAAACCCAAAGACCTCTGAGGTGGCCTCGTAGAG
>NNCF01127236.1:172910-316110 GCA_002313205.1 Laupala kohalensis
GAAGGAGCCCCGATCTACTCATAAAATTCAACAGTTTATTAACATTAACCGTTTCATTCCCGAGAATGGTTGGTAAATCTGAAGCCAGACCAATTTGTCTCCGTATACTTGAGTATCTTCTGCAATCAGTTAGTAGATGACGCACTGTCAGAGAACAGCTACACTCCTCACAAATGGGTTCATCATCAAGTAGTAAGAGATACTTATGAGTTGTTCTACTCAAATTAACCATTTAAACGTTCGATCTAATAAATTATTTCTTTATCTACTTAATAAAGTATACTCGCTTGGCCTGTGTATGTACCAGCACACAATTGTGAAAGGAGGGATCGGCCGGAATGCGAGTCTGACCTTCGGATCACTGTCAGCTACTCCCAACATTGATATGAACAACAATAGAATAAACATGATTTAATATAAAAGAACTAATAATTGGAATCAGCTGAAACCAACATTCAAATAAAACGTGTCTACATTGCATGTTTAACATTCAATGCACATGGTTACAAGAAAACAAAGCACATGGTTACAAGAAAACAAATACAAATCCATTGCCCCAAAAGTACACCAACTGATCTACATTACTCTACTTTACATAACATTCATTTTAAGAATCTAAGGAAATGACCATAAATCGCCGTTCCGCCTATCGGTCTGGCGCTCGTTGTCCATAAAACGTAAGAGGTTGTTACAAAACATCAAAAATGAAAGTGTCTTCGGACACACAATAATTGGTATAAACATCGGTCGGTATTCATCATACAAGAAACCATGATAAATTAACATGGGTCTACAAGAACAGAGCATCGGATGGACACATCCGTATATAGTTTTAAGACTCAGTATATGAGTGTAACGATGGAGTCTGCATCCATCCCAAAAATGCAATAATAAAAGAAAAAAATATGACTATTTGATTGTGTCTGATGGATACAAAGATTCAAGATGATTCTTTGTTTGATCAACGCGTACGCGTAAAGAATCATTTTGTATCTTACACAAGAGGTACTTGTTGCGGAGTGCTAAGATCCCTTAACACTGGCAGTTTCTTCGTCTGGCTCGGTCTGGCTCCTCGCTCGTTCGAAAAGATCTTTGTTCGTTTACATTTTAACCCTCTGGAGGAGGGGGGACCAATCCCATTAAACCTCTCAAGAGGGCATGGTGATGGTGAAATTATCATTTGTTTGTATTGGCTGGTCAGAACTCACGACACTGAAGCGTCGTGCTGACCAACTCAAATCCCAAGCTTCGAAGGGACTCTCCGAAGGGCGGGGGCGGTGGGCCGCCGACGGAAGCAGAGAGTCGCCTAAGTGTTTGGCTGTGCACACGTGCGGGCCCAAGAAAAATAAGCTTGACTGGCCATAATTTATGACTGCAGTCGAGCAGCTAAATCATGAAATAAATATACAATAGGAATGGAAAAGAAATTTTCCACTGCCCACTCTGCAGTACTGTAACACATAACCAACGCCTTTCAATTTTAACATCTTATTACGAACAGCGGAGGAACTTCTTAATATTATCATTACGATCGCTTCTCAAAAGTACGTTCATGTATCACACGAACAATTTTATATATGTTTATATTAAATAAAAGTTTGTGTTCAAACATTTTTTAAAACTATTGCGAACATGTGATCAAGCAAGATTAATTATTACGACAAATAAATAAACAAATTCTAAGATAAAGATATAAAAGAATAAATAAAAAATCTTTTAAAAACAAGTTTTTATTTACACATGTACGAATAAAATAAGTTTATGTTTGTATTAAGGTAATGTATAAGGGCGGCGGATATATAAGGGCGGCGGAAAGGCACCACGGATGAAGAGGAGTGAAGCGGAGTGAGCAGAGAGAGTTACGAGCTACGACGATCTACAACCTTATCAACGACAACAACCACGCTGCTATCGACTTTGGATCTTTCTCACGGAACTCTGGAATACTGGACTGCTAGAACCCTTGGATAACGACACTGCTACGCTTTTGGTATTTTCTGTAGTCCGCTTGGCACGGACATAATTGTTCACTTTAACAATTACTGCAATAAAACCCGTTGTTGAGTTTTACCTCGTTCTTGTTGATGCTGTGTCCCGTCAGGGAACGAAATGTGGTAGAATGAAAGAAGTATCCCGTGAATATCTGCCGCAAACCCTCGTTGTGCACCACTGCAAATTCTAATTTGGATCATCCGGGGTTTAACTGGTGTCATTCGACGCAGAAGGCAAGTGCTCTAACCACTTCCACAACGAAGCTCTGAAGGCTTGAGTGACACAGTTCAATCGATTAGAGTGAAACAAGGTTATAGCTTACGGCAGCATGATTCCAACATAACAGCGAAGTCCTTCGGCGGTTCTCGGCGGGAGAAGAGTCGAATAGGTGCTTTGTTTTCACACACACATGATTCAAAGGGTACGATTTTTTTTATGAAGTCCCTATAGACCAAAGATAGGAGGTTTGTTATATACAAACACAACCTTGGGAATTGTGAAGAAATTACGGAATTTCAAATTCCTCTCCTGTTTAGTCACTTGACAGGACACGTTATTTAAAGGACACATATGGGATGAGTCTCCGCAGAGGTTTGCCAATCTATCTTCAAGACATATAGTTAGATAAGCGCTGCAGAACATGCCAATAAATTTATCAAATGCCATCGACCAATAAATTTATCAAATGCCAATAGGAAAAAAATCTAATGATTGTGTAACGTATGCCCTTTTGGATTTGGGACAGTTGTGTCATGGTGCCAGAAAGCCGCTCCGGCACTGGTTGTCGGAATACGTTTCTTTTTTTCCCAATATATTTACATAAGAGTTTATTTTAAGCGACGATAAAAGAAAAAAAATTTGAAAAACAAATTTCAAGTCGAATACAGCAAGAGAACTGGGCTACGCGTGAGAGTGAGGTTGTTTTTCTTTCAAAATCAATGATTTTGGCATGTGCTCTGCAAAATAATGAAAATTGTACGCAACGTTTTCTCGTAACTACCAGCACAAAAATGTGCCAGTTCTAGGGGTTACAAAATTATTTAGACAGTCACATATTGTAATTTTATTTCGACTGCCAAGGGAATAGTATCAGATATAACTTGTGATGAATATTCACAATTCAGAAAAAGTATAAGGTTAGAAAAATGAAGGCCTAAATGTAAGTTTATATTTTTTATAGATTACAGATATGAAGTTTTAACGCCGAAAATAGACTCCAGAAGGCGTTAAAACTGTAATAGTTTAACTATCACAAATTTTGTTGCGAGGATTCTGAGAAGAGCTAAGTCTTCTCGAAGGAGTGCTGAGGTAGCGTTATGTTGCTTTGCCGTCAAATGACAAAAACAAGTCTTTCAAGAGTAAATATGTTTATTAAAATAAACAAAGTTGTCCTGACGGACAGAGTGACATCCTCTACAGAAAATTCAGAGAGAAGTATCTTCAATTACTTGGGCGGTTGCTTATATAGAGAAGGACTATGGAAGTCTTGACCCCTAATGTCAGCCAGCTGCGCCATTGAAAGCAAAGTCCTAACTTTTAATCAATTTTAAAATTCAGTTATGAGTTTATACATGTATTATATGAGACAGGTTTCGTCTCGTTAGAGGGGAACGTCGTCGACAGCTGCTCCCCTTATCTTAACCTTTTGACTCTGTTTTTGGGGAACGTCACTCTGTTTTATTACACGGATGTGGAAGTCTAGACAGTGGCATAATTACTTCCTTCAATCCATAGGTTACATAAGAGGTTTCTTACAATTGAATACATTCTTACAGAATACAACTTAAATCTAACAGTTACACAAATCCTTAATTAACAGTGTCATTTCTCATCACTGTGACAAACAGTGGAAATTTTTACATAACTTTCTACACAATCTTAAACTTTCTTACATTACCTTATTACAAAACGTATAAATTACATCAATTTTAAAAATTTTGTGGTGAGGAGGGGGGCGACAGACCGCCTTGTTGGGGAGCACGAGAAATTCGGCGTTCCGGCACTGTTAAATTCGCCATTACAACACTGATTTGGAACATGGGCACGGATTATAAATGAAAGGTCAAAATAAGAGAGAACCAGAAGCACTACATCTGGAAAATTGAATTTCATTTTGTATATAAAATGAATATGTTTAAATGATTTTATAACGCACGCGAAGCATCACAAATGAAAATTGTAGAAAAGAAATCCAATGGAAAGCTATCGGAAACGTATAGGTCTTAAATCAACGTACACAACTGTAAACGTAATGAATACCAGCGTACGGGCGTCCGTAGCTAGAAGGGTCAGCTCTGATTTCAGTCCGGAGCAACAAATGCATCATCCACAGCAGGCACTAAGCGACTCCACCGGAAACATCGGTCAATTTGTATTTCAGAAATTTAGGAATGGGTTGTTTGCTGTATGGAAATTCTGTTTGGTAAACGATGAATATAAAAGGGAACAACTGGAGCCTTCCTTAGCTCATTTTGTAATGTAACTTCCAACACGACTACGTCGTGAATAGAACGCAGTAAAAACTTTTGTGTTTTTATTTCTTCGAGCGATCTCGTGGTAAGAACCTGCGATTCTTAAGAACGACTAGTTCGGTCTTCCACAAACATAACTCGCGTAAAGTGAACAACAACGAGCATACCGATTGCGGGGTCAAAGTGTTTTTTACTCCGACACTCGTGTAAATTTTTAGACATATTTGAATGGCAGTGTACTGTTTAAAACAATTGCAAAGTATCTTTTACAATTCCAATTGTTGAAAAGTCAAAGTGTATAAGAGAACCTGTATAGACATTTGTGTTTTGCCTACACAAGAAACTATGGAAAAAGAAGAATATAATATGAGTGAAGGATAAGGCCAAAAATGATTAATGATTAGTAACAAGAACAGCTGGTTTAATGAAATGCCATGAAAATAATGATAAATAATTATAAGATACTGTTTCCAAGAAGATGTTCTGCTGAGATGAGATGTGTAGACGCAATCCTGGGAAAACAGCTGAGTTGTTCGTCGAGTAAAGTCGGTGAAACCGCATCTTGTTACCAAATTTTCATCCTTCATATGACCAATAGTGGGATGATCATAGAATCCCGTGTCACGTTGTGCCGATGTGAAGCGATGAAATATATTCTTAGGCAAACGAAGTGATGTCTTTATGTAAACCAAGGAATGTGCCCATTGAAGTAATACGAAGTATAGTCTCCGTAAGTAGCGGAGTAATAAATGTCTGGAGCGAATGTCTGCTCGTAATGTCCAATGAATATCTGCTAGACAATGTGCTTGCAAGCAGCGGGCCATGTGCTGATATACTTGAAATAAGCGTGGTTGCCAATTTGTATCGGTAATATCGATAGTATAACCTGATGATTAGACCAAGTCTCGAACTAATAATGACGTGTTGTGACAAAGATAAGGAGATTTCTGGTTTCGCCCAATTTGAGTGAAGCGAGTTGTGAGTTGGATACAGTCAACAAGGGAACTGGGAACTTGTAATTAATATGATAGACTATATGATGTCGAACAATTTCTTCTAGGGTTTTTTTTGACTGCATGGCAAGAAATTTAAATCAACCTATAGCATCAAGATAAAAATTTCCTGAGCTTGGCAAGAATCAAGATGAATCACTCAACTCATTCAAAGAGAGTGTGCACTCAAGATGATTCACTCGATCTGACGAAATAGTGCGTCAAAAAATGGAAGACAAATGACTGAATAATTGCGACTCACTTATTCACAAACAACATATCGACAAAATGTCTGAACAGAACCCAATACTACAAAACTATTGAAAAGTTGCAAAAATGTAACGTCAGTTTTCAATGATAGTCTAACAGATGGAGTCTCCATTTTCATTCAATAATCAGATAATTAGATGGGGTATCAATAGGCATAAAAATCGGTTGACTCAAACATATCTTAAACATATGCATATATGAAAATTTTAAAATGGGAGAATAAAGCATACCGTTTTGGTTTTCATTCAAATTATATAATTAAATGATTTTTCTAACGGCCAATTAATGCATTGGAGTGTCATGAAACTTTCGTAGAAAATTTACATACAAAGTTGCACCGATATTTCATTACCGTATGTAAGTAAATATGTATACATCTACACATGACCCTCATAAAAGCGGATTGTTCAGCATGCGATATTTCTTATTGATCAATGTTAAAAGAAAAAAGATATTCTCTGGAACACTCTTAAAGAGCCATTGTGCATGGAATATCACAAGAGCTATTCTGCAGGCTGGTACTAATTTCTAAAGGACTTCACCCAATTAAAAACCAGAAAAACCTCCCTGTATTATGTCGCTACCACTAAGCTTAAGGCTCAATTTGCTTTTCAAGTATTCGCGATTCGAGATTTCCAAGAGCTGATGCTTCGAGAGGATGAGTTTTGATTTAAATAATATTATCAGTTTAATTTTATAACCTGGTAGAATTTACAGACCGTAACATTTAAGTAATAACTATTTCTACCGAAGAATCAGCACTTTCAAATCATACATTGCAAAAATATGAAAAAGCAAATTCGTGCCTTTGGCGAGGTGGCAACGATGTAATGTATGCAGTGTACTTTATCTTAATTTATAAATTGTTCTAATAATTGCTATGGTTGTAAAAATAAAATCTAAAACCTACAATAAATGACTGAAAATATTCTCCGAAGTCTCTAGCGACATTTTACAATGTGCGTGCGTGTGTGTGAGGGGGGGTGGTGATAAATTGTTTCAACTCACTCCAAAAATACCTAGGACCGGCCTTGGTGAGGAGCTTTCGGCCAGATCTCATTAAAGTATAATGAACGATCTGACTTTACTGAAATGATCTACAAGTTTTCATTGACAGAAAAAGCAGACCTATCAAAAAATTCAAGACCATTTTGATCCTTAGCAGAATAATATTTTAATAAATCGCTTTTAAAGTTGTGTGGGTCCTTATGGAGAAAACCTCTGAAGGTGCTATGTTTGTTTTCAATTAATAAAACAGTTTGTATTGAAACCGTAAAGAACTAAAAAGCACGATACGAATTTAATACATAAAATAGCCGTACACAATTTTCTAGCCAGTACGTGGAAACAATTGAAAAAAAGTTCTACGATAAAAACTCGACTGGGGTCTACAATCGCATTCACCAGGGATCAACGGTAGTAATAATAAATACAATTTCCACATACGTTTTCATTCAAACATTAACAATTATGATATAGCAATTTTTAATACTCAAGCACTGATAAATAAATTTTTGTAATACTACTTTACCTTAAACGAGACAAATAACACTTAAGAAGTGATCAATGGTTACGTGATTGACTAGAACAGTGCCTAAAACTTATCAAGGGCTTAAATGTTCATAGTACCTAAAATAAATTGTATTTTAATTATATAAAATTAATTGTTTTTATTTAATCTGCGTTGTCCCATCACAACTATGATTATATGCTCCACACATTCCATTTTCAATGAAAACTGACAAAGAGAGTAAGATAAAACGTAATATTTTTAATTTACAAAATGTAGGAATTCACGATCCAGTTCCAATCCCCTCCCCCACAATCTACGGAGCAAGATCAAAAATGTGTCCAGTAGTGACAGCACATGTTAAAGGGGAGAAGAGAACATAATCGTAGTAACACAACAGAGGCAACAGGCCAAATGGATAGAACAATAATCGGGTAGAGAGAAAGGTGAGAAGGGGTGACATCGCTGAGAAGACGATAGTTCAGTGGCTGGAGTGCTCGGCCCGTCCAGTGAAAGAGACGACAACGAGGTGGGTAACAGCATCCACTACTTCCATGTGGGACGCCGCCGCAACACGCCCCTCGCCGCGGAACAATGGGCCACGGTCCGTGGGACACGTGACCGCAGCGAGCGCAGACCCTCGAGGTGACAGCGCAAGCGCGAAGGCGACGGGAACTGCAACCAACGCACGTCGACCTCAGGGCCTTAGTAGCCCTGCGTCGACCCGACAACGCGTTATTTACACTTCAGAAACAATTCATGCTCGGGACTCGGCGGAGGGGGAAGGTTCGCTCGCTTGCGTCACGAACGAGGGCGAGTAGCGGCGAAAACACGAAAGATGTGAAATGCATTCGCTTCCAAAAGAACTTCGTTTTATCCATTCCCAATACGTAGCAAGAGGGCAAATTCTCATGTAACAAGAAATGTTCCAAATCAATTCGAAACCGCTTTCATTAAGATCTGGTCATCACAAATAACAAAATTTCAAGTATTTCAATCGTACCTCTTTTGCACACATTTATGGGTTTCCTAGTGTTCTCTAAGTTGATAGTATAAGAATCTCATCACGATGAAGCAAATATAAGTTTAAAAAAGGATCACGTATAACGCAAAAAAATGTATTCATAATTTGTGATAAGTTTCACGAGATTTTAATTCAAATGATGTATGGGTGTTTAGTTCTTACGGGTCAGAGGGGTGCTAGTACTCTTCAAAGACCAGAAGTTGAAATTATGCTCCTATCTAAATATTTACATTCACATTCTTTGGTCTTCCACATTTTGACTCTTATTCCAGAAAACTAATGTGTCTGATTGAAACGGAAGTGATATGTTACTTACTTTCCGTTGCTAGTTTCTATGTGTAAGGGAATAAAAGTAATTTGTTATAAACAAAACGAAAGCAAATGAAGCGCTTGAATATTATTAGAAATCACATTCTACGCGTGCTTCTCTCATCTTTAAGAAATTCAGAAAGTTGAGGTTTCAATGAACCCGAGAAAATCTGCATCAAAATAACATCCTGAAATATTATTTCTAACTCACTCAACGTCAGCATCGTCCGACTCGTCATACTATCACTTCTCTGGGTTTGTCACTTTTGAGCTTCACAAGGTGTAAATATTTTGCCTTGTCTTGTTTTCACAGAGTGAAATGTAGCGGTCTCTGTAATGAGGTCCTAATAAAAGACATACCCAGACGAACAACACAAAGATATTTTCCCAATCCCCCAAGAAGTGAAAATAAAATTCATGCATTGCTGACTTGCACTTACAATTTCGATCACACCAACAAACTCAAATAGTATGAACAATTATTTACCGGTAACAAAATGACCAATATTACAGCAACACAAATTAGAAAGCGTATTTTGAGCGATTTCCTTCGACGCTACAAAGCAATGTGCACTCCTGACCGCGGAAAATCTATTGACACCACTAAATGAGGCCGATCAAATTATCTGTAGGAATAATGAAAATCAAAACAATAAAAAATATTTCCTTCCGACGTAGTAAGGTTTTAAGTACATGTGTCGAACGATTTCCTACAATCAACTCAAAGCATTTTGCAAACAAAAAAAGTTTAAGACACATCAATAAAACAAAATTGAGATTGCAAATGAGTAGAACTCTAAATTCAACGACAGCAATTATGTTAAAAAAGGAAACAAACCAAAGATATTGATTTACTTCTGAACTGCAATGACTGAATAATATAAATCCCTCACATTATATCATGCTAGGTCAATAACCTCATCGTGCTAAGATATTTTCGAAGCCATTCGTGTTCAATATCTCAGAAACTATGAAATGATCACGCTAATGAGTAAAACATACCAGGGGTATAGCTTGACTGGTCACGAGTACACATTAAAATGTGAATAGCTACAATGGATATGTGAATGCATTAAAAATATTCTCTACGAGTCTTCCGGGAAAAAGACCCCAAACGAAGACAAGAGTAATACAAGCAAAGTACTTTCACTGGTCGTGGATTTTCCACGGTCTTATAATAGTGTCTCAACATTTGCTCCATTTTCCAAACAGTACGTCCTTTGCCTTGTGAATGATCTCTAAAATAAAGCTGAACTTGGGATTCGATACATTCTTCGCCGCAACGTGGAGTGAAGGAAGTGGCACGTAGTCTTGAGCTGGACGAAGGCGCCCCTGGGACCTGTCGATACGCCGCCGCGCAGCGCCGAGTCACTCAGCTGGTCGGCCCCTCTGCTCTCGTGCCAGAGTCGCCAGCAGCAGCGCACGCGCACCGTCAAGACGTGGTGCGGCCGCCGCAGACCCGTCCTCGCCGCCGCAGCCGTGCAACCGCCGCTCTGCCGCTCACCCTCCTCCGATGCCATTGCAGCCCTCACCCTCGCCCCGCGCTCCCTCCGCCCTCATCGTCGTCGCACACGCTGTTGATCCGAACGCCGCGAAGCCCGGGAGAAAAACTGGTCCCGCGAAGCAGTGCTGCCAAGGCGACGGCAGTGCACACTCATCTCTCACGAGTTGTTTCTCGAAGGCGGGGTCCACGGCATGTCCAGTGATACGTCGAAATCGCAAAATTTAAACACCGTTTAAATATGCGAAACGCACCCACATCCTTGCTCTTATGAATCTAACACGTCAATAAGAATGGGAATGCCACTCTTTAGGCACATCGTACGACAGAAGTACTTTCTCAGCATTTAAAACACAATAAATCTGAGAAACGAAGGAAAAATATGAGCAAGTGCTCATCACGGAATTCCAAAGAGTCGAAGATATGACCAAAATCCGACAGAAAGTTTATCATCTCTTATAGGTATGATGATTGACCACCTAATATTTTTCATTGAAGAAGAAACCAAATGATGAACGGAAAAAGTAATACATATAAAAATATTTATTTCCTGATCATGGCGACCTTTCAACCAATTCAAGAAATCTCTCGTGGAGAAATGAAAATTAAGTTTATCCACAAAATTGTATCCGGTTTAATGAAAATAAACACACCAAACTAGTCAAATATTCAATTCTCAGATACCTCGCATTATCGTCCCACTCTTGAAATCATACGCAAAAAAAATCATACAAGAACGGGTTAATTACGAAACGAAAATATAGATTTGTCAAAACAATGTGTGTTTCAAGTTTCTCAACTTTAACCTGTACACGTTGACTCAATTACTGGGAATAACTGGAAATTCACATAAATTTATGTAAAACTTGAAGCGCTTACTTGAGAAACTCTTACTAGTATTTTTAAATGCCCTTCTACATTAAAAGTATTTTGGTAAGAGTAATTTCACTGATCGCAAAAATCTGTGAAACGCTGGAATTAAAAGATACCTAAAATAGTTTCGACACTAAAAACTATCGCCAATACAATTCTCAATCTTGGGAAATGTAGAACCGGAATACACGTCATACATGTTATTCCTGTCTATTAATATACTTTCAGATTTACTCACACTCGATTGCTTAAAGAGGTCGGAGTGACCTTCTCGTTCCCAAGTTGCTCAAAACAATCCTAATGCGATAATGAATCCCAATGGTAGTCCCAATTGGATGCATCATGCGGCCACTGGCTAGGACGGCGCGCGTGCAGGGCTGGGGGGAGGGCAGGAGAGAACCCACGAAGTGCCGGGAGGAGGGGGTGGACACAAGTCGGGTGGTCGATATTTTAGAATGCAGCGCATACTCTAGCGATAGCAAGCCAGGCAAATTTCAGACACTTGACGGGGATGGAAAGAATCTTTGCCGAGAAAGACCCACACAAGGTTTTCGACAGCAAAATGAATGAGATAGTACAAAATAGGAACATCGCTTGAAAATAAAATAAAAATATAACAAAATCATTCACTCGAGTCGCTTCAATCTCTCTTAAGACATACGATATGGTACGTAAGCCTGACGAACTTCTTAGTTTACAAAATTTACAGCTTGATTTATTTTAATAGAATAACCTCCGGGTTTAAATCATGTTGTTAAGAAAACATTACTGCAGAAAATATCATCTAAGTCCATTATCGCATAGGCATTTAAGGAATGACTTTCAATTTCGTGCACGTCTTATAATTAAGGCATTACTAAAACAATATATGAGAAAAATAGATTTAACTTAGCGCCACACACTGAACAAAATAACAAGCATAGGCAATTCAAGATGAAACGTCATCAATTCCTTAGGAAAGTAGGAAAGCCGCTTACCAAAACCAGTTAATCATATAGTTCTATATTCAAGAAAATGATTCCACTCAAATGAAAATAACTGCAATTATTTCTTAATCCTCCTTCCAACATTTTACTTGCGTTAACTTAAATTAATCTGTGTAAAAATATATTGGTCGAAATGCGTTTAAGAGAAATATTGTTTTTTTAAATTTTACTGGAGTAAAATGAGACCGAACTGTATTATAACATTGTTGAAACGCAGAAATTCATATCACTGGTAAAGTAAAAACTATCAAACCCTGATCGAATCACAGACATAAAAACAACCAAAAATCTACGCTCAAGCGACTGTCGCCAGTCAGTCCATTACTTCATCCAGACTAAATTAAGAAATATCGGCACGTCAAGTAATTCCACTAAATATTTCTCCAGGCGCCAACAGCATTAGTAAACACATCTCTCTCAGTCTGAGGGTGTACACTCAACGGGTAGTAAGAAGGGACTTCAAACAAGCTTACATCTTACATATTCCATATTCCCTTCAAACTGCTGTCATTTAGTTTTACTTTCTTGTGTAATAATAATAATTATTATTATCATTATTAATAATTATTATTATCGTTATTAATAATTATTTTTATTATCATTATTAATTATTATTATTATAACGCCATTATTTGGTGGCGAAGTTAAGGTGTATGCCTTCTCTCTCACTGAACTACATTTAAATACCATCAATGGAAATACTAAATCATACAAAAGACAATTAATAAATACACATTTAAAATGATTTTTACATTTCAAATAAGTCTGGGATAAATTTGAAATTTTAGAAACTGTTGATACAGTAAATAGAAAGAAAGCATTAAAAAAGAAAAGAGCATATTACTATGGAAAATACCAGGTTACGTGAGGGAATCAAACAAAGTCAATTGAAGCAGGAAAATTAGACGCAACAAATCGTTCATTCATCCATCATTCATGAATCTTCGTATTAGGAATCTAATGTATTTTGTAAGTTGATTTTTGCCAAACATACGCCTAGTTTATTCCACATACACGTAGTGCAAGTGAAAGTATTGTCATCGCAAAAACATTCGATTGCGCGATTGACGGAAACGTCCGTTTTGGGGATGACTGATACCAAAAAACGGGATTTTAGCGTGATGTCCGTCTTTCCATCCGTCTCTGTGACCCCGCTTCAGGTACGAAATTGTATGATTGAATTCCTACAATGAAATTACATTTACCAGAAACCGCGTTTCACATTATTTATCAGACATATCACAAAAGGACTTCAAAAAATACTATTTCTTGTAAATAAAATCCCAATAATAACTGGTGATAATTGCTTGGAACCCGAAAACCGAGTAGGATGTATTAATTGTGTGGGTTGAGTAATTGTTCCTCGATTTAACAACGTTTATATTATCATTAAAAAGTATTTTTAGAACTTGTTTTAATTATTTATCAACATTTTAGAAAGATGAAACAGTTAATAATTTGAAACTAGTTTCGTTTAAAAATGATTATTTTCTGTAAGACGTCTGCGATTTATCATTTAAATTTCATGCACCAACATAATTTATTTAATAAATTTTGTAGACGGATAGCATTTAAATGGTAGTGAAATTTTATAAATAATATTTCTCTATAAGTATGATTTTGAGTACTTTGAAGAAGGCTTTTAAAAGTATAGGCTATGAGAAAGCATGTGCAGTGGATTTGCACCACTAGTTTTTAATTCACGGAGTATTCGTAAACTAACTCTCAACATAAAACTACCCTAATCTTGTAGGTGTCTTACGTAAAGACTTCAGAATTTGATTTCAAAGGCAAGTCTTGTAATGCAATCGCATTTTCCCCTTGCGAAAAGACACTACGTTAATGTTATTGTACGAAAACTGATACACAAGCGAGACGCACTTTCTATCTTCTTAAAAATTCAGATCTACGATCAGAACGGATCTTTCTTTGCCGCCACTTTTAGTTCACTAAGTTATGTTAATTTGCCTGTCAGCAAAGCGTTGTTTTAAACTTATGTACACATAAATCGCCTAACTTCTTGGAATATCCACTATCTATCCCCAAACGAAATCGTATCAATCAATTTTTTACCTAGCAATTGATATACAAATATGGGCAAAAAAAAGATATTTTAAAGTATTTTCTATACTTTTTCGGTCGGTTTTGGCAATTTTCAAGTTGGCCCACCACACGTAGAGACCTGAAACTTTGGCAGCACTTAGAATAGCACGTAAAGATTTGGTGACCAGAAAATCAGTCCTGCACCTCAGTACTTTCAACAAAAATGTATTTGTATGTACTTGAAAATGTATTTGGTATACTCTTGGACTTTTATCGCGGCCGTATACTATAAAAACCACTATAAAAATATTTCTGGTTAGATATGAGTGTTTTATCATTTAAGTGACTTGTATGATCAGTTAATTTTGGTTTAAATTCACGAAGAAAAATAAAAGCCGAAAATAACCATTTTTAGTATACGAAACAATACCAAACGGTAGGAAAGTTAAAAACGTGATTAATAATGATACTTTATCAGTAAATATGAATACACAAAGGGACAATGTCATTTGGCAGGGGGGCACATTCGGGTGCCTTATCCTGGGGTACCATTTAGCTTCGTTAATAGATACTTCGTTACTCAAAAAGTTGATTTCGTTAATCGTTCAAGTGTAAAAGGTTTGTTGAAAATTTAACGGAAGATAAAGTTATCAATTAAAAGTTGATTGAATTTTTCAAAACTTAAATCCGTCAAATAGTCCAGGATTTTGAAATTAGCCAAACACACAAAAGTTCACCGAGACGTAAGTATAATATAGGCAGAAGGTACAAAAACGAAATTAATATTTAATATGTCATGTTTCTTGTATTTGAAATAGCAAGAGAACATGTTCGTTGTGCCAGTTCTTGCAGTAGGAACATGTTCCACTTCATGAACACAACTTTTTTTTTTCTGAGAAGGGTGAACGTTTACCACGCAAAATATTTTTCCCGTGTAAGCAGGCAAACTGTACTGTTTTGTTTTCTTGAACGTTACACGTTCTTAAGTTACATTGTAAAAACAGCCGATCTAATAAACGCAAAGACATAAAGATCGTCTTCTAAATATTAGTTATTCCTGTTCATTCATTCTGAATTGAAGGTCAGCCACAAGTCGGATGGTGGGAGCTGAAGTAGGGAGAGAAAAGAAGCCGCGAAATGAAGAAATCTCTTTACTTTTGTATCGCATTCGCGAATTGCGATCCCCGAATCCTAGTGTGTAGTAATTGCATGGTATCACTTTAAGGCGGCTGCATACTTTGGTTATTCGGCGAACCCCAAACAACCGGACAGCGAATCCCGAGCAATAGAAACGTGAAAAACTGGGGAACTTTAGGAAGCTTAATAAAAAAGAAAAAAAGTGAATAAAAATGTTTGTGATTTAAATCACTCATCAAATGATCTTTATACTCAAAAAGCAATTGCAAACTGCATATGACCAAGTGGGGGATAATAAATGAAGTTACTCCATCGCTACATTATTACTTCAAATTTCTCTATTTTACCACTACTAAAAACACATTGCTTTGTGCGAGAAGGAGAACAATTACAAATAATTAGTTTTTTCAGCGATTACTTACTCGAAATAATTTGAAATCGTAATACTCGTATACTCGCTATCCTTGGTATTCGTAAAAGCACGAATATGTGGACAGTACCACGAACAGGTCACTCGCGAATATTCCCCTATGCTCGGATTCCTTTGATGAGTCTCAATAGACCGACACTCTGCGGGAAAGGCCGAGCACCGGTATTCGTGATACGACGAAAAGCGAGCAATCCATCCACACTATTCGCTATTCGGTGAGCGGTTGCTCGGGGTTCGCCGAATGACGAAAATGTGGAACCGTCTTTTTATCTGAGTAAAGTTTTGTTCCCATGATATGTCGTTTGGCGCTTGTTGGGTCGGGTTCTTTTATATCCCCTTGAGGAAAATTGATTTCTATATTCATGCCGTTTCGATGACAGATTTGGGCCTTCTCAAACCGCACTGAGATATTGAGCCGTACTAAATCTGGTCATTCATCGACGCAAAAGGGTATTCTGTAGGAGCATGAATCGACATTTCACGGGATAGGGCAGGCGCCTCGGATACCAAGGTGAGACAAATTTCTGGCCAGTGAAACACGCCAGCCGCCGCCGGAACAATATTAAAATATAATATAAAAAATCTTAACGGATTTCATTTAACGAAGATAATGAAACCGCTCATGGTTTTAGAAATTGATCTAAAAGTTAAACAAACTGTTAGCTTCGTTAATAAACAATTAACCCCTTTCTATCCAGCTATGTTGACATCAATGAAAACAATGCTCCCACCAACAACACAGCTCCAAAAACACTAACGAATAAGCTGTCAAGTTTTAAGAACCTGGTTCCGCCACTGAACTGGATAACGCACAACAAAATGTATATTTACAAAATATTCATATCATTTCACACTAAAAAAATCACTAACATTTCCAGTGAATTTTATAAATGAGATGGTATTATTTTGCAGTTTATTTAATGAATATACATTTTGGAGTTTGTGTTGCATTAGTTAACAAGTGTAACACGAAGTTTATTCGTGTTTAATGATCAGCATCTAGCTATATTTCCTGGTAGTTTTGTGAGTAACGCGCGAAGCCATTAGCTTCCCAGAAGGGGTCACTTCCCTTCCGGACGACATTCTTAAGGAGTCGTGAGAGGAGATCCTGACGTCCTCTGGCCGCAGAGAAAAAGACGCTTCTCATTTGCATCACCAGACCACTCGAGCTGTCGCGGCAGACGAGAAGCGTTCCAGCGCCTCTCGCAGACGAACCATCCGCCCAGTCTCTTTCTTTTCGAGTGCGCAGTAATTGCTGCCAACTGCGCTCTCACAACCGGCAACGCCTAGGGTCCAGGTGCCTTCGCGAAGCGAGTCCAGGAGGACTTCGTTCCCGGGATGCGAAGAACGCGTACAGATGCGCACTCGTACTTTCTTCCACTGCTCTTCAAAAGTTATCGCCCTCAACGACAAAATTAGGAGGCAAGGGATAAGGAAGGCTACCAACTTCAATACACAAGGCCAGGGCCGGCGACAAACGCCTAGAGACCCGACAGCTCCGGCGGCTCGGAAACGAGATAATATATTTGTATAACGTATTAATAGAATACTATAAAAGTGACAAGGATATGCTGACTTTTGATCAGAATTTTGGAGATTTTAAAAAAATGTAAAAAAAAATTCTTCTATAAATTACGAACTAAGAAAATTAAAGAAAAAAAATGAATAAACACATGATATAAGAGCCTTGTAATTACTTTATATTGTATGAGGCAAAGTTTACGTATTTATTTTCAAACTATTTTTAATACTTTTTGTGTCAGTATTTCTTTTTATAGTCCCCCCAATAGCTCAAGGCTCGTGTTCTCAAAGTCTCCATTCATATCGCTGCGATGTTGGCAAAGTGAACCCTCGGTGGCTTACCTCCGCCGTCGTAATACTTGTACAGGGCAATCTAAACAATATCTAGACGCTGTTTCCTCAAAATGTTTCACTATGTGTCTAGAGATTAAATCCACGTAGAATTGGACCTCACTAGCGCTCATTACCGTGGTCCAGTTGGCAGAAACGAATACATACATACATTACATACATTTCGAAAAAAAAACGACAGTTATAACAAATGCCGGAGTCGGAATGGTTGAGCGCCAGTTTCTTCAAATTGTAAATGTTCGCCTATGACGATATTTTACAGTTTTCTAAACATGACTGCTGTCAATGAATGGAATATTTATGAATCAAATAAAAACAACAAAGAGAAGAGAACATACTACATATATAATGTGGGCTTATCGCTAATTATCGAATATTTACAATCAAGAAAGACCTAAACACATTCTAGTTCATGATAACTTTCGGTCAGATGAAAATGGCGACGAGTCGGGAATCGAACCCGGGACCTCTGCATTGATCGCAGGGGTGATAACCACTAGCCTTCCGCAACTGTACACCATTTCCATCCAGACATTTCATCTGACCGAAAGTTATCACATGTTCTCCACGTGTACGGTACTCCGAAAATATATATCTGCATTCTAGTTCATACTTGTTACAGAATACCGAGCCAACTTGATGAACCTGCACCTAGACCTGCTGTAAATGTATCTTGTCGTTATGTGAGATGTGGTGACTGCCCAATTATAAAAGATAGCCAGACTAATCACTTTTATATTCCATGTGGTACACCTGTCAGTATGGAGCAATCGAAATTTTTGTGCCAAAATTGTTTTGATATCCAATAAAGTTTCTGATTTTATTTATAAGCGAAAGAAGAACTATTTTTAGTATTTTGTTACACGACTATATTATATTCAAGATTTCATTTCAAATTCATTATTTAAAAAAAATATTTTAAATAACTTCATATTCATATATAATAATAATTTTATTACTTCAGTTTACATTCGGAAAGATAAGACTTAGATTCTCTTATTTCATTGTTCTATTATACATATAAAACAAAGTTTGAATGCCTAATTATAAACTCTTTATTAGCTTAAATTCATTAAAATGTATTATTAAAATAATCCAAAACCTTAAAAAAATAATTCTACAAAAAACATTATAAAATAGCGTATTAAATCCTGGGTATGGCATACCTTGCCACATTTCTAATGCTATTTTCCTTACCACATGCTCGCCGGGTAAAAATAGTAAAATATATTTTCCCCACATTTTACATTCAAGAACAACACAAATATTCTTAAAATAAAAATGTTTCTGTAACTGAAAAATCACACAACTACGATAGCATTCTCCGTGGTGTTTTGGACGAACCTAGCGACAGAGTACGAATCTTCACAATGAAACATTGGACAGTGGGAAGGGAAAAAGGAAACGCCACACAGCTTCTGGCAATATTTATTTTTTACTTCCCTCGGTTCTCAGGTATATCGATCAGAAAGCAGATCTCCCTTTTTATATTTTGAAAATTCGAACACCTCCAGCGCCTACACTATTATTGTTTCCTTTCGCTGAGAACGAGCACAGGCGCCGTCAAGAAGCGACGTATTTCTGCGAATCAAGTCTCCTCGTTCATCCTTTTTCTTAGAATTGTCCAAGGAGTAAGCGAGTGTGTTACCGGCAATCGATCGGTTAGCAGTTGCGTTGTTTGATCGGTAATTTTTAACGTTCAAGTCTCTCTCCTCAATTCACATTGACATTAGCATAAATTGCAAGTACATGTATATATTCTGAATTTCGAAGTCGTTTTTAAAATTTCCTTCTTAGAATGATAAATTTAGAAGTAATAAATAAAAATAATTTTTTTAAATTTTAGATTAAGGGGATAGACTAATGTACGTCCATTTAATGTTACAAATCCAAGTTATGAGTTACAAAGTAGATATAATTCATAGAGTAGTTAACTTGTTTAACAGAACTGCTTGTTGATGTCTTGAGTTAAACCTCGCAAAAAATGATAAAATAATTCCTTTAAAGAACATTCAAGCAAAAATCTTATTTTGGAAGTAAGCTAGCTTCCCATTACAGCCTTAACCCACAAAGACGGAAAATATGTGCATACAAAAAAATCTAAAACAAAACGGTCGACACGAATACAAAATGCCCTAAATAATTATGAGATAATATGAATATTAAAAGTAAATCTGACTCGTAGGGAATAGTTTAATATTGGCAGACCTTCGAATGCATCATTTTGGATTCAATCTGGCTCGAGATACTATTCGCTGTCGACCATAAAAATAAATATTTACAAGCTCGAGAAACAACACTAAATATTGAAAATAATATGGAAGACCAATCCATGATGAAGCAAAACTCGTGCCGGAAAATATTGCAGAAAGCATAGAATGTCAGAGCTTCAGAAAGCAAGATCTATGATGAAACATAAGATTGGGAAACTCCATCCAAATTTGAAGTGAAATATACACAAAAATAATGCAGGAGGAGAAGTATTTTAGAATAAATGTATGTTATGATTTCATTGATACAGTAATTGGTAGTCTTACCCAAAGAGCGGAATTTTCCTAGGAATTTCCTATCTATATGAGCTTTGGTGGGCGAAATGTTGAAGTACATGAAAAGTAAGTTGAAAATCGGCTAGACTTTGTGCAAAAAGTATAAAGGTTCATCGACTCTTGTATTTGTAATGAAATGAAACACCATATAAAAGACGCACTCATTGTCAGAACATACATAGCTTTTCCACGG
Source organism: Laupala kohalensis (assembly GCA_002313205.1). Taxonomy (NCBI): domain Eukaryota; kingdom Metazoa; phylum Arthropoda; class Insecta; order Orthoptera; family Trigonidiidae; genus Laupala; species Laupala kohalensis. The sequence continues at coordinate 193,060 of NNCF01127236.1, forward strand.
ATTGACGAAAATGACGTTGCATAGCTTACCCTCAAATCCATGTAATGAAATCAGATTATTCTATTGCATATATGTATCGCCAAGTCAAGACGAAATAGGCTCCAGCGTAATGAAAATAATTTTAAGATTCGATCGACCTAATATAAACCAATTAATGACGACTGACTCGTTTGGCACAGAGTATAATACGATATCATAGGCAACTTCGCATCAAAGAGGATCAGGATATTTGAATTTTAAAATATAAAATAAAAGTTATCGTAGACCTACTAGTATTTTCGTGAGGCAGCTTTCAAACATATGACCAGATTAATAATTTCAATGAAGGTGAAACCACGCAATATTAATTATAATCATTTATAACAGTTTGCAAATTAAATAATTTAACTTTTTAATAAGGTGAAAAAATAAAGCGTTCCATTTACGAAAGCTTCTCAATCATGTCACTAATCCTGCACTAGGTTTTGTACCAAGATCCAAGATCGCATTTTGAGCTCTTCATATAGAACTGAACAAAGGTCATTCTATGTCAAATCGAACAAAATTCACCAAATCCGACAACACAAGTTTTATAATTGATTGTTTATTTTCATAAAAAAGTAATAAACAACAGTCTAAAATGTATATTTTTTTAAAATTTGCAACTAATTTGAAAGTATATAAGTTCTCCATTTCGTCTTCAAGTTAATAATGTCACTAGTCCTGCACTAGGCACTAGTGGTCTGCTTAATTTGATCGAACATGAAGTATTTATTAAATTTAAAAGTTCACGGATATGTACGTATTTGGTATTCGTCGAAACTTTAAAATGAAATTATCAAAATACAAATGCTTAGAAGTAAATTTAGTCCTCCACATTTTCCTAAAGTTTCATGGACGTAAATTTTGTAAATAATGAAATCATTCAGGGATACCTTATTTCATTTTGTAGTATTTACAGTATGTATTTCTCTTCTCTTGGCGAATTCCCAGAGTAACCAGAAAGGCCTGAAAACGAAGTAAACACCTTCAAAATCATCTTATCCAACAAAGTACACAGACAGAACTAGGATCTAATTGGATTTATTAAATCTTCAATTATTTTCATTCGGGGATTGAGAAGAAGAGAAAGGAAATAACAATAAATCAAAAACTAGCTTTGTTTCATAGTCAACGAACAAGGAGTGTTCTCTACGAGAGGATCTAAAGGGCGAACCTATGGAAATTTGGAACCTATTCCAAGGAAATGGGTCCCAGAAATTTATTTTACTACGCTCTGGCTGCACGACTAGGCAATAACCACGCATAGACATTAAAACCGAACATAATGGGCTTAGGGACTAAACACGAGAGGGAGAGATTTAATGTCACATGGGTAGAAGAAACCAGAATTTGAGACGAAAGTCGGTTGAGTGGGACGAAAGAGGTCAAATGTCAAGAACGCAGGGATCGAGGCCGTAATCCTAAAACCATGTTGAGACCGCGAAGTACCCCACTATCGCCGAACGCAGCACCGCGGCGTTGAGATTCTATAAATGAAGAATCTGAATTTAGTTCCATCGAAGAAGACGGACTAATGCAGCGTCGAGTCACCGCAATTTTAATCAACATAACACGGGCGGATCCAGCAAGTGATCGGGGTGGGGGCTGTCTCTTATACACATCTAGATGTGTATAAGAGACAGTTCTTGTGGAGNTTTGCGTGGTTCCTTTGAAATGTACATCTGTATACAATAACAATGTGCTGCATATACAAATCCCTTACCATAAGGGACGAAATGCAATGGAAAGGTTAAGTAGTGACAAGTAGTGTAAATCCCGGTGATGTTAACTATGAACGGGATTCTAGATATAGTAAATAAAACGAAAAAAATATTTAACGAGTTGAAAGCGCTCCTTTATGTATTTTACAAAATCAAGTCAACTTGGATCCGCCACTGACATAACAGTGCGGAAGGTGTCTGACGGTCGAAATAAGACACATTAGGAAGCAATTTGTTTTGGCGAAAAGGTGTAAGAGGATTTCTAATGCCATGTCATGGCGCCGAGTGGTCGAGACAGAAATGATACTGACTAGACGAATTGGGCAGAAATAGAACGGAAACAGCTCTGCGAATCACCGAAAAATTACAATTCTGAGAAACATGACGTAAACAAAGCGGATTGAAGAAAACACGAAATAAAGCAACTGATACGAAAGTGTGTAAATTGAATATCTTTGACCCTAAAGAAGAATAAAGATTTTTAGAGTATGTTCAGTACTACATCTTTATGTATTAAAGAAAGTGCGACATTAGCTATTGCCGTAAAATTTGGGATAACCAATGAAATTTCTACCTATTCAGATTTTCACTAATAGTGTATTTCACTAGGAAGTTTAGGTGTCTTACTGTGGATATTTTCCGTAAATAAACCGACCTCCCACCAGGGTTGTTCCTAGTTATTTTGTTGCCATCCCGCATATCCCGGGAGGCGATGGTCCCTGGAGTCGGGAGGGCCCGAAGTACCTGAAAGCTCGACAGGTAGCATTTTTGGTTGTTCTAGTAAAGTCTAAAATGAAGAACTGTTCTCGACATTACATTAAATTTTGAATAAATGAAAGGAAAGAAACGCTCTCGCAAATGCGTAGTGAGATATAAAACAGTATTAATACAAAAGAAGCAATTTGATATATTTGAATTTTTACAAATATAATGAAAAATTTACTTAGATACATTGCTAAAATATTATCTTAAATCCCTTAATTTTATTTTATGTAAACAAATTTGCATTTTCAATATAGAGACCTCTTTTGGCAAAACAGACTACTTTCTGTGTCCAAGTAACGAAAGTCCGTGATGAATATAACGCCACTGGAAAACGGTACACCACTGTCCCCTCCCACATACTTGGAAATTCATGTCGTCAAACATTTTTCTACATTAGCTGGTAAGTAAAACACATGGAACGTTTGTATAATAGAAGAAAATCAAACAATTATCGACGTACATTTATTTTTTAATACAATATATTAATCTTGATTTTTTTAATACGACTATGCGTGTTTTCTAATATTTTAAATAATAAAACATTTGAGCATTGAAGTGTATATTATAGGAAATAATAATAATAATACAACAGTAAAAGTATAATAGTAATAGTATAATAATAAATGGTCCCTTATTTTATTATAACTTGTTAATATTTTTTTGCAGCTCCTCCCCCGACTTTTGATTTCCAATCGTCGCCACAGTTTATGAGTCTGTAATACACAGAATCGGAAATTTGAAAGAATTTCTTTCCCTCTACATCGAAAATACGAGAGACAAATATCGTACCCGATAAAAATAAAGTTAACGTAGTGGTTGTGTATTTTACTTTCATTAATACTGCCTTAGAGGTTGCGTCCAATATCGAGTCGACTTAAACGCTCTAACGCGATGGCTACAGCCTAGCACTTCATTTGACGAAAACTACTCTGTAAGAGACCTAATTTGAAATAAATTCAATAAAATTAGTCTTGGTGGCGCGCACTATCCTCTAAAAGTGTCAAATTTTCGAGTTCTAAGCAAAAAACAAAAGAAAAACTGTCCTTTGGAGTTCATTTCGAAGTTTTCGACAAATTTTACCGAGTTCTAGCGCGATATCTGTTCGTCAGACAAAAAATCGATAAAGACCTAATTGGAGGGAAATTTACTACACATTATTTGTGTATACGGATACTTTACAACTCGAAACGCGTACTCTTCTAGAGAAAACAAAATAACTAAAAAGAGCCTTTTTCGAACTTTTTCTCAAAACACACAAGCTTTACATGATGGTAAAATTGAAATTCCGATTTAGCACCTCCGAAAACATAAGGAACTTTCGAGAAAAAAAACGTTTATAAATTTTTCTCCGCCAAACTACCATATGACTGTATTTTTTCGGTTTCGCTAGGGTCAGTAATGCTTGAATATACACACGAGATTGGATTCTTAATTAATATGTAGAAATACTCATAGTAAATACTCATAATAATACATCATTTGTTTGTACTGCAAAATCCTACGTGAGCGTAATTGTTATAAGTCTTTGCAATTCTATTACAATTATAATACCGACTCATGTGTATAATATATGTCAACACATATTAATAGAAGTCCAACACGTCAATAGTCAATATACATTTTTCTAGTATTAAACACATTTGTGTGTAATTGTATCTTGAGTATAAAAACATTGTTACACATGTTTAATATAAAGAAAAAGGAATAATACGGAATAACCCGAGGTTGACGCAAGCTAATATTTTCTGTAATACTTACTGATATAAGTGAAACGTTCAGACTCCTTCCTAACCTGTTTGTTATTCCGAAACTTTTACTTTCATACGAAAAAAGATCCCAAAGTCTCGAATAGTTTTATTTTCTACGTCATTAGCTCTCACACAACCAATTTTAATTTGATCGTGTATTAAGATTAAGATATTCGTGTTGACAGAAAAACACGAACACAATCCAAAGCGAGACTCTTATTTCCCTCTTGGAACGTATGTATTCTACCACATCGTGTAAAGAACTACTTAGGTCTATGTTTTCATTAAATGAATCATTATTTATAGACTTATATACATAATATTATAGACATACATTCTTTACCACTTTGGTGTCCGTAGCGAATCAAAACACTATTTACTAATTATTTTGTGAAATTTATGCAGATAAGAGTTGCTAAGTTACGATTTCAGACGAATTTTCACAAGCTTAACTGTAGCCTTGAACTCTATTTTTATTCTGACCAAAAACGTTGGATTAAAGTATAGAATCTATACTTAAATTTCATAACAAAATCGCACGGAAAAATAATACACAAAACAGAACAAAAAACGAAGTGTGAGGATTGAAGGAATCTGAACCATTTATAGAACTAGATTAAAAAACAAGACATAATTGGGTTTCTGCAACCAGACGCTATAAATATTTATCGTTAAGTGTTGAAATCACCCACAATACGCCGTGAAACAAAATCTTATAAAACATCGTGAAAACAAAAACAAGATCACGCAACGTCACTAACAATATTACCATAAGGAAACGAAATATTTTAATACAGAAAATGGGAAAGTACTCCAAGCTCAGACTAATACATAAAATTTTCATTAATTGACAAAGAACAAACAAAAACAAAACAAATCATCTACCAAATAACTCGCTAAAAGAACTTCCATAATCTCTATTTAACAAATACATTATTAAAAATCGTATGGACTGATAGACCACGAGAAATATCTCAATAACATTCACATACACACAGAAAATGTTAAGTCTTCGATAACAACTTGGAGGATTTTGTTAGGCTTCCCCCTCCCTAGTGCAGGACTTCAAGTCGGTGTAGCCGCGTTACGTGGGTCACTAATGTGCTTTCGCCAAGGACCGTTTTATTGTGAGGTTATGGCGATACAATCAATTTCGTGTCTATGCTGTTCAAATTAAACACGAAGCAGGGGCGGATCCAGCAAGTGATCTTGGGGGTGGGGCGAAACATTGTCAACTTTGCCCCCCCCCCTCCCCCTAGTTTCGTCTTCCGAGGAATCACTCGTTTTATTAATAGTGGAAATAAAATACATTTATTGCAGCGGAAGTGTTTATTTTGTTTTCACTCTTGTACTTGCATTTGCGTGGTTCGTTTGAAATGCACTTCTGTATAGAATAACATTGCGCTGCATATAAAAATCCTTCACCGAACGTTTTTTTCTTTCTTGGGACTTTAGGCTTCACGAGACTTTCACCATATGGGATGAAATGCAATGGAAAGGATAAATCGCGACAAGTATTGTAAATCCCCGCATAGTTAACAAGGAACAGGGTTCTAGATATTATAAAGCAAATGAAATAAATATTTAACGAGTTCGTTAACGCCCTACATTATGTATTTTAGAAAGTCTAGTCAGGCTCCGGTGGGGGGGGGGGCGATAGCCCCTTCGTCCTTCCCTTGGATCCGCCACTGACACGAAGTGCGATTATGTAACGATGTATAATCGGAATTCGCGTGGACCAGACGAAACCACTCTTTTTATCCGGTCTTCGTTAGCGACGATTATAGTGACAAACGAAAAAACGAAAAAACAGATATCCGGCACAGGAATGCTAAGAAATTATCATTTGGGCGACTGACGCGCAGTGCTGCAGCATGCCACGCCACGGGTAAGGAATGCGAAGGGGCTGCGGAGCGCGCGCATGCTCAACGTCGCGTCCAGACACATGCGGAGAAGAAGTAAAGAATTTACGAGGTGACATTCACGGAAGTCCATTACACGATACTGAACCCGAACGTCACAGGTATTATCTCGAAATATTTTTATCTGAGAAGTTTTTACGAATACGGATATTCTCCGACTGGGGGAAGAGGGTGCAGAATACATCGACAAATATTACAAATGCCTTAAAACTTCTATTTTACTAAAGGGAGAAAATTTCCTCTGCCTTTCATACCTTTCAACATCATTTACCCTTGTGTGAATCATTCGTCTCGGGAGGAGCGCTAGGAAGAGCAGTCGACACCACTGTTATTCTCCTACTGTCAGAGATCCTGTCATCCTCCGTAGGATCCCGAGTAGAGCACACAACGATCCGCCCCGGGCCTCATCCTGCAAGGGTCTTCCACATACGTCATCACAATAATAAAATGACAGAAAACTAACTTAAGTATCCTCTAATTTTCTTTTGATTGTAAAATAACTAAATCCTTGTCTCCTTATTAAATACATCCCAATTTCAATCACATAAATTTACACAGTACTCAAAACAGCATATAAACACATGTGTGTCCTAACCAGGGGGTCTCCCGTTCCGGACTTACTGCCCGAAGGACACGGGACGACCTATAGGAGATATTACTGCCATAACGTAACAAGGTCGTAATCAACAGCAGCAGAAGAAATAGAATTCGAGATTAAAACGTGTAGGCTTCGCGCTTCTGAGGTCAGCGCACAGCCCAGCGACGAGCAGCAGGGAGCACCAGACGCGTAGGCGAGGTCGTTCGAGGTGCAGACGGCGGCAGGCACCGAGTCCGCCAGACGGCCAACGCCAGCCGAGCGCGCCTCCACGCGCAACCATCGATCCCGGCGGCACCCCCACCCATGCCGAACCGACGTCGGCGATCCCCTAGGTCGCGGCGCCGCCGTCGCGTCTCGCCTCTTCCCGCTACGCCTCGCCATCCCACATCATCCCAGGCTTCCCCTCGCTTCTACCGCACGTCCCGCTTAGATTTCTCCCCGGAGAAACGGCAGCGAGACGGTAATTGCACCGCCAGCTCCGGTCCTGGCACGAGAGTCGCCCTCGAAGCTGCTGCGAAGAAGAATGCGGGAGGAACGCGAAAGAGCGCAGGTAATTCGAGGCGGCAGCGAAACGTGGGTGAAACCCGTGTCGGGTGAACGCTGCTCACACACACAATAATGAGAGCAAAAAGACGAGAGAGTGCATGGTGACGCAGGCATAGCAGCACCACCCCATCCAGCCCCAAGCGACAGCAAGCAAGGAACACGAATTAAGAGCTCAGGAGAGGTGCACTCCTCCATCAAGAGGGACCAAAAGGTTTCAAGAAAATGAAAATGAAATTCTAAAAATAAAAGGAGTAATTTTTTCTCTCCAAGATTACATATGAACTCCGACAAGACACGTAAAATTGGAAAGCATACTTTACCATACACGTTTTGTAGCACAAAATAGTAGTTCAACCTCTCGAATTCATAATATTAATCAAATAAGTAACAATTGGTAAGGCAAGGAACATTTAAATGAAGTGAAGAATCGTTTAAATAATGCGATTTATTAGAAAAAAAAGCTTATTAACGGAGAAATAAAATGAAGCAAATTCGTCTGTTTTTCTACCGTTTATTACCCGAAACATACAACCACGGCAATTAAACTGACAAGAAGTTGAGTTTCGAAACACTTCGAGAGTCGAAACACTGAGACAAACGACACCGCCTGACATACGTATAGTAGTTGTAAATATGTAGGTAAAATAAGGGGCAACCCGTGGCGTTCTACCTCGGGTGAGGCTGGTTCAAACCCTGCCTGGTCGAAGTAGAAGTGGAGGACGAAGCGGGTTCGCGGCAGGAATTCTCGGAGTACCAGCGTTTCCCGTGCCGTTCATTCCACCACAACATTCACTATTCATCATTCACCTAATTCGCATGTGAATGCTACGACCTTCGCATCCCCGGCAACAGGCGAAGGTCGTAGCAGGCGGTGCCCTCTGAACAGTAAATGCTGTTCGAAATTCAAACACATCATGAGGTTAATCATGTTACGTCGAATGAAAATGGGAGACGGGACCGGGGATCGAACCCGGGACCTTGAGCTTTGCGCGCTCATGCGCCTACCGACTGCGCCATCCCGTTCGCCACCCGTGCCCGTCTACCATTCTCATTCAACTTGTGAAAACCCAAAGACCCATTTTCATTCGACGTAACATGATTAATCTGTTACCTGGCGGTGACGTTCACCGCAATCTAGGAGATTTCTGTTTGTGAACATCATGAGGTGTAATAGACTAAAGAAATGGAAGGTACACATCTAGATCGTTTGACTAAATTGTTATATTATATTAAAAATGACTCTACCAATCGCATAATTTAATGGCAAGAGGTTTTACCGAGAATGTTCTCACGCCGTTACACAAAAATCAAAATAGGGCCAATACCACTGAAGTTTGATTGACCGTTAGGCAGACTTATTAATTTCTGTGTTGATTTTTTAAACTTTGATCGACTCAAGGGTAAATATATATATATATAGAGATAAACCAGAAAAATATGTACCATTCGTATAGACAAACTAGTCACTGGAAAGGACCCAAAAATATAGGACTGTCCTTTTATTCAGTTAAGTGCATGATTCCCAAACTGATGCCGTTCTTGGTAGAAAGAAGTAGAAAATTAAATTAAGAAGTTGGATTTCTGAAGAACATTGAAAATATTTATTACTATACTGGCGTGTAAAATATATTAGTATAATTTTGACGATGAGATAGATTCTCAATTGTTTGTTTTAGTTTGTTTTGTCTAATTTTTGGCAATTATTTTATAATTTATTCAATTGGAACGCGCGCATAATTTCCTCGTGTATGTTTCCTTCATGAATTATTCAAACATCACAGCATTTTACTGCCGTGTATTTCATTATTTGGAAATCGCCCTGCTTGCCGTTTAAGGTCATACCAGATATAGCTCAGTGTATGCAATTGAGGTCGAAAGCATAGCACTTAAGCCACAATTATTTCAGGTATTTACGTCAATAGAAGAAGGGAAAAGTCAGCTGCAAAACAATGACTCTTACGACTATACTCTGGAAAAACGAGGATAAAGAAAAAGTGAGGTCAGAAGAGCAAAACAATGACAATGGCTTGAAAATTTCCTTCGGTCGAAACTCGACCACGCAACCATTCCGAATCGAATGCAACGAGATCGACTCAATACATCCAGTTATAATAAGAGAAAACGGAGAATCCCTCCGCGTACGATTTTCGCAGTGACCGCACACACTCATTAAACCTTCATAGCAGAACCACTATCCCAATTCGATTTTCACGAGAGTAACGCTCATAACATTTATTTCTAGATGAAAGTGCCTCGCAACCGACAATTGACACGAAGATTTTGCAATCGACTGGTACAGAACGGAGAAGATTCAACGCCAACAGAAAATTACAAGAAAGGTTCATTCCAGATTTACATGATGAATCAGCCGCCCTCAATTCTTTTCTTCTTCATATGACTAACTTAAAAGTCTTAGAAAAGTATGATTTTCACAGACGGTCACGAGGTATGTACGAGACACAATTTGACTTCGTAAGGGATAAAGTACACAGGATGCAGTGCTCAAATTATTGGATATTCTGACAACTAAGGATGAAAAATACGTGTAATGCATCTTTTTAGATTTCAAGGACGCTTTCGACAGCTCAAACTGTACAATAATTTTACAAGCTATGATAAACGTAGGAATTCCTAATTACTCGTATAAAAATTTTAGTTCGTGTTCAGAAAAAAGACATTTTTGAAAATTTGTGGAGAACGGATAATCGAGGAAGGCGAGGAGGGCTGTCCACAAGGGATCACTATGGAACCTTCTGTTGAATAACTTCCGTGAGGAAGTGAGTTTAGCAAAGGAATCGTGTGCTGCATTCGCCGACGATGTAGCATTGGCCGTGGAGAGAAGTAGAAAACAGAAAACAGACTGTACAGAGATTCGAACTCGGGACATATAGCTTAGCGTGCTGATGCGCTACTCCGTTCGCTTCTGGGTCCAATTACATTGACATTTAACCACAGACCCACAGACCTCTGAGGTGATCTCATAGAGATTATTGTTCACATATGAGACGACTCCCATAGGAAGTACTTGATTGTGGGTCTCGTGTTCGAATCTCGGTCCCGTCTCCCATTTTCATTCAACATAACATAATTAATCTTACGTGGAGGTGAGGTTCACCGCAATTTAAGAGATTTCTGTACACTCAAAAAGGACAGACGGGATCCAATAATGTGGATAAACGGAAAAAATTTGGCAATCGTGCGAGAAAGTAAATATCTAGGAATAATGATAGATGGAAAATTGTTCTTTTGGAGTCATCTAAATTATCTAAGAAAATTAAAGATATTTACTAAAACACAAGAATTCGATTTAGTAAATTTAATACAACCAACGAGGAGTTGAATCTTTCGTAGAGGTGAGGATTCGATCCTGCATTATGGTCGATCTGTCTGGGGACACAGAGTTGCGAATGTGAACACTGAAAGAAAACTTCAAGCTACACAGACATGATGCTAATAACCGGCATACGGACAAGGAAAGGACAAGTGTGGTTTCACTCGACAGTCTCAGTCACTCGCCCGACTAGAACGGATCAAATGTGTAGCTGGTGCGCGAATGTGTGTCCCGACATTCAGAAGGAGAGCAAATTTCTACGTACAGAAGTTGTCATCTAAATAAGCTAATTTTCATTCAGTATAAAACTCAAGGGGGAAGGTAAACTTTCTCAGTGTAATTGAAGTTGGTATGGACTAACTTGAAGAATCAAAATGAATTAAAGGAACTAAGCAGTTCTCACGCACATATTGGCAAATCACAAGGAATGCCCACAGGGAGAGTGGGGGTCATGATGCAAACTGCATCATTCAATTTTTTGGGGATGAGGGGGTAGAAAATGAAAATTTGGGGGCTCAAAAATATTTTCTAGGTTAAAGAAAAAATCTTTTAAAATTATATCAAATCGTAACAATGCCGTTTCAAGTGAGGAAATTTAGAAACATTGTAAAAAGATTAATTAAAAATCAGAAATTCGAAATGGATGAAGAAATCGTAAAAAATCATACTGTCGAAGAGATAGCTGAAGGTGAGAGCGTGGCATGAGGACTGGGAGGTCACATTTTGTGTATCCAAATACTGGAAGACATCGTGTTCGGGCGAACCAAGAATAAATTTTACACTACCCAGACTAAATGTGTGTGATTCCTTTAAAACATAAAATTTTGTTTGGAAAGTCACAATACAGCTCTTGAAAATTTAATTGTTTAAATTACATATAATTTCCTTCTCAAACACTACGAAGTGAACAAAGTAAAAAGATTTTAACAATATTATTTGTTCAAGCAGGTATTGAATCGAATACTCAAGAGCAATTTTAGTATAGACCCTTACCTAATAACGAACAGTACTCCCTGACAGTGGCTTAAGTACTACAGAGCGACTATACATATGTTTTAAATTAACCACCAAACACACTTGACCACAATTTTGGATGCCTGAAAATAAACGCGCGAAACAAAATCTTCCAATTCCTTTTTTCCTCTCCTAATGACAAAATGATAATGGTCAATGTTTTCCCTTTGAAGTCTCTCGTGTGAATAAATAGTGTTCTTAACGAATTCCGGGAACTCATCACTCAATTTGTCAGCTCAGTTGGGAGCACTCCACTCGTCACTTACCTCCTTTGATCTCAATTCATTTGGAGGGTCTTTCAGAAGTGCCACATTCAAGCAGCGTATAGACTTTTCGGGTGAAAATGGTTCTCTCATCACAAACTTCTCCATAGCAAGCATCCGAGTTTCACACACATGACAAAACAAAATAAACCCAACATCCAACAATCCACTCAACCTAGGAATTAAATTCGTCGTTGTACTAGAATTTCCATGAGCTACGAGACCGTCCATAAATACCGTAACGCAAAAATTACCAGAGTTAAACACCCTCACACCTGTAACGATAACTCTAACCCCCCTTACATATTTGCAGAACGCAAGCCCAATTTCAACCCCGACACCCGAGACGAAAATGTTTTGGATTATAACTGTCTTACTAAGAATTAGACGTTCTCAAAATATTAGACATCGAAAAAATAAGAGGAAATCTACGAAAGTAATCAGAAAGTTATAACAAACTTCAGCAGCTCTTAATATATAGGTCTAAATGATCATCAACGCTTCGAGTGTTTATTGATCTAAACCACATGCCTCAAAACTGCTCCGGTACCTAAAATCCATATTTAATTGAACTTATAAGCCAATATCATTGCAAAAGCTTTCTCAAACCTAGCCAAAAGGTATGTTCTAAGCACATTTTTTTACTTTAACAATACCACAGTCACAACAAACCAGCAACATGTTTGCATGCAACACATAAGTAAAAAATAAGAATTTAAAGTTTCTAGAGAAGTTTCAGTATCTCACATTTGGACTAAACTTACCGAGTTACAAAATACGTCTTTCTTTAAACAAGGAACAAGTTCATGCGCCCAAGCCAAACTATTACTTCTTTCCTAGAAAAACTCTGCCACGATATCACGTAATAGCTTCTCACACGAAACTTGCCACGAATTAATTAAGTTGCCACGAGTCCAACCAACGAAATAAAAAGAAAACGCGTGCCCAAGATGACAAGAAAGGGAATACAGAGATTTCATTGATAACATACAAAATGCGAAGCTAGAATATAAATGAATTTAAAGGTTACACCTTCCTTTCTCGAGAATTGCGTTTTCAAAGTTCGTAAAAACAGCTACTCGAAAGATAAACAGTCCTCTTACTCGACAGCGATATCCAAGGGACAGGACTTATTTATCGTTATATAGAAAGATCGCTATAGAGAAACCAAAATTTGATTTAATGGGGTAAAAGTAAAGAAAGACGAGAAGTTCACACAGAACACACATTAATTGCATAAAATATTTTAAATCATTTATATACACATAAACTATAATAAATCCTTTAATAGCATTTTCTGCTGTATCTATTCCCCTATTACACCCTCCTATTTTTGAACGCTTCTTACATTAATTGCACTGAAACACCTGAACGACTGAAATACCGTTTTGAAGAGAAAGCAATATTGGTACAGAGAAAGAATATATTCATGACTGATAATGCAAACCAAACAACCCCCGTTCATTTCATTGTTATAGAGAGATTATCGTTAAAAGCCGAATCTTGATAAAGAGAGACTAATGTATTTCCACTTTCGAAAGATAGCTTTTGAATTACCTACTTATTGAGACGTACTTCAATAGTGACGAATCTTGAAATTAATGTAATTCTTCTTTCAACACATCCATTTGATTTTTCGAACAAACCAAACATTCGAACACGAGACTACCGACAATGAGAATGCACAATGATACAAATACGAGCTATTCCAGAGATACAAGAACCGATGGACAGTGGAACTAGACAAATTATTCAGTTGCTGGATGAAATCGAACTTCTCATATTTTCAAAATTTCAGGAAATAAATCCAAGTATCATGATTCTATTATTAATTCCTTCACTCTTCTCTGAAAGATGCAAACTTTTTAAAAATATTTCACATCAATGGAATAAAACGTAAAGAAAATGGATGGACTATGAATACCTGTAACTATGTCCAAACATTCAATTTGATACTTTACAATAAATGAAAATTAAGTTCAGCAAACAAAATATGAATCTTCCACAATTACAGTAAGATTCAAAATGCCTGCGAATACAAAACATTTTCGAACAAATAAACACATGTGAAACAGCAATTCAAAACAACATCTAGTGCATTAGTCTTAAAAGCATTACTTCGATTCAGAACGACGGTCACGCCTCGTAAATTAAAAGTTTAAAAATAGTGGACCCTCACGAAATCAAAAAACTTTCATTTAAATGTCTATCCCCACCTTCACAGGAGATATTCGTCAGGTAATAAGGAAGTCGTCATAAATACGTAACTTAAAGTTAGGTATTTACTTTGCGCGATCTCCGCAGAATAAGGATGAGAACAGTCAGGGTAATGGCTCCACGCCGAAGCCTTCGTTGAAGATAGCAATCTCTATTCCAAACTGCGAGAGGGTTAATAGAAACAGCAGGAGTGAGTTCAAGAGAGCAACTTCATTCATAGTGGTAGATAAGGGTGTCGATATTGGGTTCCTTAATGTTTTCTCTATCTGATTAATCGACCGCTTCCAATGTTCCCTGGCTTACTCATTGGATGTGCGTAAGTGGTAGCAACTCCTGCCAGGCGATGCACACCCTCCGGCGCGCCGCGCCAGCGAGGTGCACAGGAACTCTGATCGTAATGAGGAAGAGGGGAGGGTGGTTCGGAGGCGGGACAGCAGGTGGTAGGATAGGCGAGGAGGGGAAATGGGTAGTTGGTAGGAGAGGGGGTAGGAGAGCAGGGAGAGGGGAAAGGGCGTGGGCGACGGCGACAAAGGGCTCGGAGGTGCGACGAGAGGCTTCGAGAGCAGCGGTCGCGAAGGTCTAATTGGCTCAGAGAGGATATGTCCCCATCGCTTGTAAACTAGCTCTCAACACACTACTTCACCGGCGGTTTATGGAGTAGAATGATGTCATGGATGTTTCTCAGTAAGCAATATAGTATGTAACTTAAAATGTAAACGACTGCACATTTCACGTATTACACAGCAAGTCCAAGTCCGTTGTATTCTTCTTTAGTAACAATTTCACTTCCAGACGTAGACACAAACGTGAATCGCGTAAAATGTACGTGATAGTATTTAACATTGCTTCGTATAAAACCGCGAATTAAAAATGCTAAAATAAATTCAGCAGTATTTGCAACATTAGAGACATTCCAGAAGAACTGCGGAAATAAATTACTAATACGGATTAAAGGACACATTTTTCCTTAAACTAAGATATTTCTTCTTTTAAAACCCTGGGCTTATGATTAGAAAATATTCCTAATATCTTGTGAGCATATAAGAAATATGTCGATTCACAGTTACGACATGCAGCTGCAACAAATACGTATGAATATCATGAGTGTCACGAGAATGGAATCACGCATCTGCGTTATCAGGTATCGCTCATACCGTGAAATACCAAGTTCACTTACGGAAACAAACATCACACGAAATGCGCAAGGGTCGAGATTAAACACATGAAATATAATCATCCTTCGTACAATGAAGTCTCAGTTTCCTTATATTCTTCAGGTTGGCATCAGTAAATGCATGCTTTCAGAAAAATCGTCCAACAACCAATAAGACGTTTATATCCTCATTCACAGCTGATTCTTTATCAGAGAGGAACAACCCGAGGGATTTCTACCTTGTAATAAAAAGTATCTATCTATAGCATCCTCTAAAAGCTCTCTCCCTAAGCTACAACCTACTGAGCCAAAGTAAATTGGGACCTGCATGCAACATCTTCAGAGCAAAAAGACGGTGACACGGTGCTTTTAGGCCCAGAATCATTACTCATTATTTTACATAGTGATAATCCTGATATTACATTAAAATAATATTGAATTATTAGAGGTATTAAACATACATGTTTACCTGATGTAAATGGAAAAGAAAAACTACAAAAATAATTTTTAAAAAAATTATAATAATCGGACAAAACAATCGTAAAATTTAACCGCTGTTCAAAATAATAATGGATACTCGTTTCAATTAATAGTACAAAATTATCGATTGTAGGACTAATCCCTGTTTTTTTAAATCACAAATTAATAGCGACTAAATGCAGGTTAAAAAACATTTAAGTAGTTTACTATGGATATTATGAAAATGAAATCAATTTTATCTGTCCTTCTCTACATTTAGCGTTATCCGAATTAGAACAGGCATGAATCAAATGCTTCTGTGCAATTTCACAAAATTACCTCGATGATTAGTTTCATATCGATCAGTTAATACTTTGACGAAACAAACACTTGTCCACATTTTCAGTAGATATCTGGGGATTTAAGAAGGTTTATTTGTGCGAAAATTCAACATTGCTAGTCGTGCTAGGAGTAAAACTTAAATCTGGCAATCTTCATCTCACGATCAACAGCGAATCAATTCCCGGAATATACTATTTGACACGTTGGGTGACACACGCGTTCCACATGACATGATTAAACCCCGAGCGCAGATCAACGCACATGACCTTGCGTCAGCTACGGCCGCTACCTGAGCATTATGGCACTGCGGCAGTCCCCGAAGCGCCATGCGGAGGCATTGACGCGTTTCTCTGCGTCGCGGGTCTTAAAGCTCGCGTGCGCTGCCGCATCGATGCCGACGCCCCCACCTCGCTCGCTTGCGCTCCAACGAAATACCGAAACACTGCTCCTTTTCCGGCGACTCACAAAGGTTCCGAGTAGAAAATTATCGAAGTGACGGCATCGAGTATACGATGCTACACACGTCGAGGGTGGAGTAAAATGTAATGTACGTGTTCATAAGCGTATGAACAGAAATTACTTCACGTCTACAAAACACACATTGAGGAATATAGATAGTTCGCGTTTAAAATATACACTGTTATTCAATACCAATGAAAACTAATTTTATAGTAAAATATCGCTCACTTAGTAGTAAAATATTGCCCATCCTTCTCCAAAACTAATCCATTCACAGTCCATCACGATTTCTTTAATCCGAACAGACAGAAGATTATGCCTTCAGAGGGATACTACGTTAAAAAATGCGCCAAGTACTATTCCTCGAAGGTGGCATGGAAAGGAGTACGACTATTGAATAATTTTAATGTAAATTTCACAACAGAACAAACACTTAACAGACGCACGGGATGTAAATTACATGATAGAACGGAACATTGTCATAGTACCTTTCATTGTAAAACTCGGGTTTACGTAAATTTAGAAGTTCTGATTCGCAGATATTTTACAAAAATTTCTGTATTATTCTTTATACTATGTTGTTCCTTTTTAAGCTTACTTTCTTTTGAAATTGTTTATTTGGAAATGTCTTATAATCATAATCATCAACAATATTACATTTTTCATTAAAATATATTAATCTATGAAGATATATGCAAATTCTAAAAATTAATAAAGTCTTCTTGATATTTACAATACAAATATTATAAGTATGCACCTAAATCAGAAAAGAAAAAAACGTATTAAGTTTGCCGATTGCTAGTTCGTAAGCGTGTTCTCGCATTTGTTCGCATTGTGGACGCACCGCAGTAATTATCGTTTTTTTAAACCGTGCTAGCTCGCAAATGATGCTTCGGAGGAAAAAACATATGAACCATTGTATACAATTTTATAATCTATAAAACTTACAACTATTTTTACGATAAAACGTATCTCCGAAGAATTTTTTTTCGAGACCTTTGACCTTGAATAATTTTTTTAGCCCAGGTTGTATGGATGAGTACTTTGATATTTCGTTTGAAATTATGAACATGAGGTGTATACCAAATTCCATCTCTATGTGAATTTTTATCGAACTTCGCCTTTTTTCTGTCTCTTTTCCCAGGGCTAAGCTTATTTACAAGCACAAAGCAGTCTGAAATCTCTCAAACGATTCCTAAACTATGAAAATGGAACGAAGCACTTCGAAGAGTTGTGTTGTAGCGGGCAGAATGGGGAAGGGAGTTCGCCAGTTTGATTCCCCTTTGCTTCCAAGTCTATTTCTCTATGAATCAATTTTTGCATGCATGTACATACAGTACAATAAAATGAGTTGCAATGACGTCTCTTTTGCTGGTTTATTCGCGATAACCTGATGAAATTTTAGGCTCTTTTTGAACGAAAACCGATTTTTCCCGGGAATCTCGGATTAACCAACCAGACCGGTTCTGGGGGTTCTACTGCACGGATAATTATTATTATCATTATTATTATTATGACATTGAAATATTTAGTTATAATAATTATTTTTCAGTCTCCTTCCAGATATTAAACCAATTAAAACTGTTAGAGAAGTGCATCCAGAAGCTCGTCTAAATGTGAATGGTGAACCAACAGTAAAAAACGAAGCATCCGAATACAGCCAGAACCATAATATAGACCCTCACTAACTTTTCTTCATAATATGTTAACTCTCAACTTCCGAGTACCTACTCGTGGACGAGTGTTTGCAACGTCAACAGCCAGGTGAAAATTGCGACGGACCGGGACTCGAATCCGGGACCACCTCCTCTGGCCGCAGGTGTGCTATCCACTGCAGTGATAATGATAATACTGAAAATGATAATTCTAAAAATTGTTCGTGTTAAATATGGAATTGTAAACACCGTTGATATTTATCAACAGATTAGTGCCACAATCGGAACGGGTACCCATGGTTCATTCGGTCGAACCGCGTTGTATTACAATGCAGCTCAACTCGAACAACGAACTGTAAGACATTTAAGCGCAAAATATAACTAATTGGCGAACGCGAGGAAAGATGAAACGGAGTGATTATTACATCCGCTAAAAGGTCAATTGACAAGTTTGACTAAAAAGGAACACTCCAAATACTCCTGCTACGACAGCGATGTTACCGTACGGAAACGAAGTCCACTGCATGGCGTAGTTTCCTCAATCGCAATAGCACTGTACTCTCCATGCTACATTCCATTATAACAAAGGCGGAGAAAATGAATAAACATTGATCCCTGCTTTGCATTGTCGCACTCTTCTGTAATTTCCGATGCCTTGTGTTTGGTTTCGCCACCCGAACGAGGAACACAAACAGAAGCAGAATTATGAAAATTAAGAGAAAAAATGAAAATTGTTCATATAATGAAGTAATTACCCTGAAATCTGAATATTTAAAAAGTAAAATAATTTCGTTCCTCAACGACGCGGAAAAATCACATTTTTGTCCATTTCGTGCGAGTTTATCATACGTACTTATTGTTCTAAATAGGAAAAAGTTCTGAAGTATACGGTGGATGGCCCGGTAAATGTTTCCAATTCATTTAAAAGAAAACTGGGAGTGATCATGTCTGAGAGCTTATCCTAGAAACAACTACAAGACTCCGCAAATTTCCTCAACTTCAAGTCGTTCTAAATATCGAAATCCGACGTTTTCGTACAAGTATCACCTTCAACTAACATTTTAACATCGTACCTTCCCCACACTTGAAATTCTTAACTATTGGTATTTGGGGATAGAACCCGCTGAAACATTAGAGCTGCTGGACATTTCTTAAGTGAGCAAACAAACTTGTTACGAGTCTTTCGCTTTACTAGAGACTAACAATTTAGCAGCACACATTCACCATTGCAACTCTTCAGGTAATTCAATTCTATTTCCGATTTCCTACCCATGGAGGAAAGGCAAAAATGGGGACGGACGGGGACTCGAACCCGTAACCTCACACTTTCCTCATTCTTCTCTCCGTCCCATATCTCCTCAACGGTCTCATTAGCTCCAGGAACTTTGTTTCTCTTTACCATGAAAGCTCTCTTAGTGAACTGGCTACAATCCTTCTAAATTACATGATAACACTCGAAAATTACAGCAAATAATATTATAGCAAGTTTTAATCATGTTTGCTACAATTAACTGCTAAATACAAAATAAAAATAACTACTGAAACATTTCATTCAATATTATTTAAAATATAAATAATATCATAAATGGTGAAAAATACAGACGGGAAATATATCAATGTAGTTATATAATAAACAAAAAGAGCACATTTCATATAAAACCGTGATGATATCTTTATTAGTTCTTGAGGAACAGCGAAAATAATGTACGCTGTTCGCGCGAACGACAAAAACTCGAAAACATTTCCACACCTTTGCATCCTTTAAAATAAGTAAAATTGAAAAACCCAGAAACCTACTTTCCGAGATTTAAATTAAAACTCTATACGCAAAAACCAAGATGATAAGTGTACTAATTCGTAAAACATAATAAAAATAGCAAACATTCGAAAAAAAATCATTTTACCAAAATTTACACCGCCAAAATCTGAATTTCATAAAGTTGTTTCTCAGTAAACCAATAAAATATAAATGTAACATTCTGTCAAAATTCCAAGTTCGTATCTCTTACTTTTTCTCTACGTTGATGAATGTGTGAGTGAGTGAGCCGCTCAGGACATTGTATCATTAGACGTGTAGAAAAAGGAATTGGAAGGTACCATAAAAATTGAAATACCTTGCTACCTTTCTTTCTCATTCCGAATCGACCAATGCAGAAGACAGTTCACGCGCAATTAATAGAATAAGTTGTCGGTTGTCTTTATTTCGCCTGTTTTAGACGAATTACTTTATTTTTAATTAGAAGATTTAATTGTTTTTAATTATAATATTTAAATTAGAATTACCCTTCATATTTGTTCATGACTACTAATTCATTCCCATCACATTATCTAGGTTTTGGACTGGTTATAAGCAATATTTATTGCATATAGGGGCGTGTGTGAGTCGTGAGTTGCGTTTTGTAGTTCAGTACATCTAAGAGGGAAGTTTTTTCCTCATTTTACATGAAACCTACTTCATCCAGTACCTGCTCTATGGTGCAAGTATAAACAGATAAGAGACTGGTGACAAATGACACGTTTTAAGCTGGTAGAAACTAATTGTCCTAGTGGCAGAAGACATATAAGATTAATGGTTAATTTTATAGCAATATGTACTAGGACTTTTTTGTATGTTTGTGAAGTCCACCATAACTCTGGAATGCATGGAGCAATTTCAACCAAACCTAGTACACAGATAACTGACTATACTACGAAAAACACTGCGGGGATAAGATACCCCTAGCACCCTTCGGAAAGGGGTGGAAAGAGGGTAACATGAAAAAATGATCGAAAACTGCTGATAAAAATATTGAATACATGATTTTGAGGGTCACTGAGATGATTAATGTCGCATCCATTGATGCTGAGGTCCAAGATTAGTCCCCGTGGATGAAAATACACCTATCTCCCATAGATAGAGAGGGAAGTAAAAATAATGAAGTACACCGATATTAGTTTTGACACCGTAGTTGTCGTAGCCGCCGAGATGAATATTAACACCCCTCGCGCCGATTATATCCACTATCAGTACACATAGTGGATAGTACACCCCTACCATCCCGCGGCTATGGGGTTGGAATAGCGTGTCGAATAAAATCATGGAAAACGACCACTATTGGTGTTGAATATTTCATTTTTGGGGGCCGCTGAAACGAATACCGACATTCCCAATGTCACTTAAGTCCACGATCACCCTCCATGAAGGAAAATAGATCCGTGAGATAGGAGTGAGAAAGGGATGAAACATAAAATTTATCGAAAATGAGCGATATTTGTATTGAGACCATGATTTTTGGAGTCGCTAAACACACAACACTTCCGACGACACATAATTTCACGATCACTCCCCCATACAGCCCTAAAGAAGGGGATTAGAAGTAAAATCATTGTAAATTTTATATATAATTTTCTTTATTGAATGAATATACTACCAGTGTCGAATCCTACGTTTTCGGCGTCAATGAGATAGTGGCACGTCTGATATCGTTTAAGTCTAAATATTCAGCGTCACTGAGATACTGTCAGTACCCATGGCAACACGACATTGCACACGACAGGGCACGGCTTGCACCTTTCAACGGGGATGAAAAAGGAACTGACTGGAATAATAAATGCAGAGGATCGATTTGCGGCGGATTTTTGACTTTCAGAGTTTCTTTGTAGAATGAATATACTACCAGTGTCTTTACGTTCCAGTTCAGATCACATGGGGGGCACGGGACCCCTTTAAGACAGGGTGAAAAGGGCTAGACATGTAAAAATAATGGAAAACAACCGATATTGGTGTCGAATCCATAGTTTTCGGGGTTGCTGAGATGAAATATAACACTCCAGATACCTTTTTATTCCATGTTCAGATCATGAAAGTGAAATTACCCCTAGGAGTGAAGTGGGATGAGACACGTAAAAATAATGCGAAACTACCACTATGCGGGTTGAATCCATAGTTTGATGAATGAATGAAACGAATATATTGTTTTCTGATGTTATTTAAGGGTACAACAACTACGGGGACAGGGGAAAACATCTCTTGATCCCGTATAGGTGAGTGCTGAGAGGGTTTGTAAAGAAATCGAAAACTTGCGAGATTGATCATTTTCGGGGTCGTTTAGATGAATTGTGACACGATGTCGATGACGTCTAAGCCCGTGTATAAATGAATAGAAATAATGCAAGCCTATAGAACCATCTGGAAATTTTTAGTTCAAAACGTTATCAGAACAACTATCAGAAAATAGGAACAATAGATAAATAATAAATTCATGCTCCCGAGCAACGCCGGGTTCATGCAGTCAGTTTGGGAATATAAGAAAAAAATGACCGCAGCAGATCAGTAAAGGATTGAATATCTATATCCTTCCTGTTTTCCTGAACAAAGGTATAGGAATTTGGTATTTTTTCGCATATTCGTGTGGTTTCTTCACATACTCATTTCGTAGCAGAGTACAACTTTTCTTTTTGTGGGGACGCGGGGGGGGGGGNGGGGATCGAAAAATTGAAATTTTAAAACATATATTTATGAGACATTTATCTACAAAATGTAAACATTTGAATATAATAAATGCAATCGTTTTTATTTAATAAACTTCCGAAGTACGAGTAGAGTCGAAAAACAAACGGTTATCTTTTCTATTCGAAATAAAAATCCAACCAGTCATGACAAAAATGAAGGTCAACGTCCAATGTAATAATGTAAATTTTTGTTTATCTAGATTTCGGGTGACGGTCGATTGGGCCACGCGGTCAATTTTCTCTTCCCTTGCGTCCCAGTTAATCTCTTAACAATTTTTCATGGCCAGAATGGTACAGTTGAGTTGGGTCGCGTAGTTAACTTCCCCTCTCTAGCGTCCCTGTTTTTACATGTCAGAATTGCGTTTTAACGCGTGGCTCAATTGTGTCGCGCTGGGGGAGGGGGGACATTTCTGTGCAGTTGAATGACACACGATACTATAAAAGCATTTCAACAATTCTGGGACTAACAAAAAGAATTGCATGCAGAAAAGAGCGTGCGTTAAAATCTAGTCGGAAAATAAGGTTCAACCTGTACTTGTAGTATGTCTTTAAAATGTACACGAACATAGTGAGTCGACGAGGAAAGGATAAGCATTCAAATAAAGATATTGATAAATATATTAAACAAGCATACTTGTTTTTGAGGTTTTGTGAATCATAGTCAGCGTCAAAGGCAAGCTTGTTCGACTCCGCGCGGTCTTAATTTGCGAAAATCGACAAAACCAGTTTGTCCGGGAAGTGAGGTTTTGTCACCCTCTTCGAGAGGAAAAGTAATTAAGAAAATGACCGCGGGACCCAATCCAACTTTTGGGAAGTGTGGCAAGAGGATTAGGATACCTTAACCACGGGATCCAACCCAACGACTCAGCAAGATTTCATGTGGGTTTTCTGGTCTAACTTTACATTCAAGCGTAAACTCGGGTATCCATGATTTGTACGACAGAAGTCAGTAGTTTATTTGGAAAAATATTCATTAGATGTAAAGTCATTTTAGCAACCCCCGTATAATCATGTACTCTTTTTCAAGTTCGGTATCCTCGTTTGGCTGTTCCGACATTCTCTGCTGAGTCAAGTGATTAAAATCTATTATGGTCCGCGAAACCAATCATCTAGTTGTCACTCATGGAACCGACAATACGAGGGATGGTCGAAAATTGCATTATTTTACATAATATTTAACAACTTTGATGGTGCAGGGTTGTCTCGTCCGCGCACCAGCTCACCCCCGTGATCTTCGAGATCGTGGGCTAGACTTGTCGCAAGCTGTGTTGGGAGAGCGCTGTAATATACATTTCGATCTCTTACTACGTACTATCCACCGAATAAAAACTGCCTCTGCAACTCTCACAACGTAAACCGATAGACCTACCCAGCTTACACTCCGGAGACTCCCTTCCGATCGTATCTGGCTGACCTAGGGTCAGTAAATCGGCAAAAATTGCCTCATGTTCTTTTCACACCAACGCCAAAGAATATTTCCTTTCGAGATTCACTTAGTTTTCCTCTGTCTCGCCTCTTCATCCTGAGGTTGGCCTGGATGAATATGTTAAGACGCCAGTAAGAGATAACAGCAGCGACAATTGAAAAGAAGCTGGCGAATCTAACGAGTTTAACACGCCTCGGGTGGGTGGATGGGTTCAACCGACGAGCTAACGTGTAGAAAGAAGCTTTTATGAATGTGCAGTGGCAGTCTTGTGTGTTCCACCAACTCAAAACGCGCACCTCTAGCCAATACACTACTGCGTTTTCACGCTACTTGCTATCACTCTCGTGTTGTACAAGAGTCCATTTTTTCTTCTTGTTCTTCGAGTCTCTCAATTAATTGAAACCTACTAAACGGGAAATAATATTAAATATTAACCATTCTTGAACCAAGAATTCCACTTAAGAATTAGTGTGGCAATAAGTGGATTACACGAGTAATTAAATATCAATGTCGTTAACTCAAAAGTACCGGTAAATTTATTCCATCAAATGAAGGTATCTATCAATATACTTTCATGGACACTTTTTTCATTCGGAAAAGAGTATTCTTCGAAAATATGTTAACCGAAATACATTTCTTCTCTCGAGATACACCTACTTGTTTCTAGCATCCCCACTTATATCTAATTCCCTACTTCTCTCTTAATTATATACGAAACAAATTGATTGTACTGTATAAATGTACTGCACCTCCAGTAAAATTGACAGCCGGTTGATTTTTTTTCCATATATAACTTACCAGCTACAACCTGGAAGATAAATAACCGGGCGGACAGAAAACCGGGTAGTTTGGAAAGTTTGACACCTCAACCAAGAGTCGCGATGTGAGAATCCAGTGGATGAACTGCTGACAGACAATTTGCGGCGATTAAATAAATCATTGCAACACAGTGCTTACTTGAGGGGAATCCCATCAGAACATACTCAATAAAGTACACATTTTTTTCACTTTTTAGATGATACTTTCGTTCATTAATCCACAAGTCAAATTTCAAGGTTCCACGGCTCATATGCATGGGTTCGGATTTGTAACAGAGTCAGTGCGTAACACATCCGAGTTTTTTATAAGAAAAAAAAAGGTGACGACTCAAAACGTTTGGATACCATACATTACATACATCCATAATTCATACCCACGTCGAACTAATATGCATTTACCGACATATGTTCGAAAAAATACTTGCGAGTACTTTTTTCTCAAGCACTAGTCTGTCCATGATGCGACACAACCCGACTACACATTACTACCCAACCCTTCCCTTGGAGTTATATTTAATCACACGAGAACACACTTTTGCGGGAGAGCCATTGTATGAAACACCGCGGAAATAATTACCAGTCACGAAGAACTGTGGCAATTAATTTCGTCTACAAGACTTCATGTATTAACGGTCTATTTAAAACTCCAGCATTGGCGTTCACGGCATTAAAGAGAAAATAATGTTTAGTGTGCCAATTCACGCAAGTTCACCTTTCGGACATTACAATTAGAAAACATACAGTAATTTCTACAGTTCCGCAAAATATCAAAGAAACTAACAGTGAGTTATACAACCATCGATCACCTATGAATAAGAACAATTTTAACACGCAGTCTAAAGCGCCCTGTCCCCCACGACTTCTCAACTGTCGTATGCGCCAAGGGAACGGAAAGGCACAGAGCCAGCCAGCCAGCCAGTGAACCAGCCGGTGGAGGCGGTGTTGGTGGTGGGGACGACAGTGGTGGTAGTGGCGGCGGCGGCGTCTGTCAAGGCGACGGAGGTAAACACCCGTCCCGCCACTCGGCGGATCTGTCTGGTCGGCCACCGCCGCCGCTGTCTGGGCGGATGCAGCCTCGCATGCAGCTATGCTTCACCTTGAACATTCGTGTATTCTGTCACAACTCTCCCGCGACGTTCTGACAATAAGTATGAATGTTCCAAAACTCCTTCCACTATTTTCAGACAGACGACGCACAACATAAAATCTGGCTCACTTAAAAATCTACACTACAACTATTCTCATTGTAGGAATGTAATTAGATTTTCCCGAAGGTAATACACCATCAAAACGTTAGCTTTCAATGTACCTCCAAATATTATTCGTAAAATCATTAGGAATTAGCCGAAAGATCGACGTGAGAATGATAAAAAACTATGATGCTAACGATGTATCGCACAATATCCAACACAATAACCTAAACTCAAATGCCTGATCGAATAATAGGTTTTCTTTTGAGGTATAAAAACCCATTCTACGAACTTGTTCACGGTTCTTCGAATTTTATTTTACAACTACATTATCCATAAAAAATTAGGTAGCCTATGTCTTTATTAATACATTCACTCACGAATGTAGTGTCTATTCACAACACATTCACACACAAATTACGAGAATAATCAAGATATTACTCACCCAAACACGGCACCTTTCCAAGTCTTGCATTATGTAGGAAAAACGTGTGTCATTCCTACAGTCGCGCGTGTTTCATTATCCTTTACAACAAATGAAATGCACACGTGTTACACAAGAGTTTTTCACAGAAACTAAACAACTAATACATTCTCACACCTTTTCGAGACTGGGAACCGCATGAGCCCTCCTAGATGCCCGACCGACCACCAGGACCCACCCCTCATCAGAAACTAAAATGAACTTTACCCAGAAAGCTGGCTGCTTGGGTCACGTGACTCCTCAGACGATCAAGCAAACCTCTACACGAGCTTACTGGTGGCTTCTAGTAATATGCCATATTTGGCGTAATATTACTCTCGTGAAATGTATTTCTTTTTTTAACGTTGGTCTTTCCTACACATTCTCTTCTTCAGGGCTCACCATAATTAATTTAACAGTTTAACTTCACGGCACAACATTCGTAATCGATACGTCGTTTCTATCCTAGGACTCGCGTACAGCATACTGATATAGTTTCTGAATAAGAATTAGAAATTTTTACTTATCTCACTAGAATGTAATTGTTAAAAAGCATAGAGTATGAATTAAGAATTACAAGCATGAAGTCCTCCATTATCTTCGAGCAAAATCACATAAGCACATCTCGATATTCGGGTATTCGTCTAATTAGAAACCATTATTTTCGAGTTTTCGTAATATTACCCGCACTTCAGACATAAATGTCAATTTAAGTACGTACTTCATACGTATTTGGTGGAGTCAAAATTTCAAATTCGTAGAAAGCATTGTATAAAAATACAATGAACCCACTCGGTACTGCAGATTACTCAGGTTTATCTTATAAATCTACAAAAACAATTCTTCACATGACAGATTTTAACAAGGAAAATGTAGGAAAAATAAAATACAGAAAATACATCTTTTTCACTTAACTCATGTACTGTCTTTAATACATACGAAACAATTTTACATTTCCTTGAAAATATTTCAATAGTATTCTTGTACCTAGTGTCACCACACATTGCACACTACACCACAAAAGAAATTTTTGACCTGATAGAAATCTTTTTCACCATCTCTCAATAGAATGAAATTGAATTGGTTTTAGTAAACCACCAAAAGGTACAAGAATTCTAAAAACTTTTATTATGGTCAAAATATCATTTAACAAACAATTTAGTTCTTGTCCACATATTGTAAATTATCAAACTCTTATATATGCATATATCTATCGAAACTATCATCATAATGTAATTTGTGGAGAAGTATCAAAAGTTTCCAGACCTTAAAGTACTTCCATCTCAAATTTTAACTTTGAGGACAATGTAAAACAAGATATATTGTCAAACAATTCTTCCATCTAAAAATACTCAAACAAAAAATTTGTACTCTTACAAGCAGGCAAATCTTCAATAATAATGAGCGCTTTTCATAATACATATTGTCTCACTTAGCATTATCATACATGTAAGTATTGACATTCTATTCCTTACAAATCAAAACAATGATGGCATGTATGCTCCCAAACAAAACAAATAAAATACATAGATATAAATTAATGTAAATCATGTTATTGTTTTCAATATAACAGTTTAAGTACTGGAATGCAATGTTTCTGACAACCTGGAAGCACTAACACAACCTACTACTGCATTAAACACCAACTCTCTCCACATGAAGGAACAGAAATAAATAAAAGTGAATCTTACCATGAGACATTTTGACATAGATCAAATAAACATTACTCGAAAGAGGCCTACTTAACAAAACCATTTCAATACATGGAAAACATTACCTATACTTTCTGTTCATAAAAATCTTTTTCTTGTAGAGAATAATTATTAGTAGATTACCACACATTCAGGGTGCTATTTCAACAGATATTTCATATAACTGAACAGATCATGAATCGTAAACAAATGAAGAGACAATTTAGCAGTAACTTATTTGTGAAATAAATTATTTATTCACAAGCGTACAAAACATATTTGACCAAAAATTGTCTACATAAAACAACTTACAGAAAAAATAAGAAAAAACAACAACTTAAGGCTTCATACACATCAAATGACACTGTTAGAGTACAGATGCTTCATATGATGACAATTTTGGCCATACCAGTTGCAAAACACTAAGATTGCACTTATTAAAATTATATTTGGTTAGAGGGGTTCATTGAAAACTACCACAGACAAACACAAGCTCTCAGCAAAATGGTAAGGTTTTTCAAATAGTTCAAGAAGTATTTCATAAAGAGGGGATAAAAATATATCAGTAACTGAATTTTCAGATATCATAGCCAATTAAAAAAACTGAGAAAGAAATTAAAAAATCAAGGCATAACTGAATCAGTTTGATTTGAGCTCATATAGCAAAGCAAATACACATAACAAAGCAATTGAGTTCATTTTTCCAACAACACCAAAAAAATTGTAAACAAGAAAGCTTCAAACATAATACTAACATAAGATAATCAAAATACAGCTAGAAACATAAGAGCTAGAGACGTACCTTCATTTTTCAATTTTCCGTAAAATACAGAGATACTTGGAAATAATGAAACAAACTCTCCCACAATACAAAGTATGCAATGAGGAGCAGCCTAATATTAATTAACACTAGGTTGAAATTTCACATCATTTATTAGTTGTTTTAAGGAATAAGTATAATTTATCATTTACATGAGGATTGTACTTTGAAAGAAAAACTCCATCATTGTTGAACAAAAAATTTACAGAGCTAGCTAATCTGAATAAAAGCAAGCACAGTTATTTAATCTTGCAACATTGTATCACATATCATTTACTCAGAGGAGGAATTACATGCTGAAATTCATTAAACCATGATTAACGAGTAAATATACAAAAGAAGTTATAAAATCAAATAGTGGAAATCTTTTTACGTTGATATTTTTTACATGTCACATAATTTTACCAGGTCAAATAATATGAGTAACAACAAAAAAGGGAAATATTGCATTACCTTAACCCTTGTGTGCACTGGTTTTAAGTCACAATAATTATAACGCTGAAGCAACTTATAAGTAATTGTATAACATTGGTGAGAAAGGAGACCTAAGAATAATTAATACCTAGTGTTCCAAAAGTGTATCACATAATTAATAATCTGACTGTAGTAACAAAATGAGTGGGTTTCTTTTTTAAAAATTAATCTACTCAATGCAAAAGCAACAAAAACATAAGTGTACTGAAATAAATATAACTTTAACATAAATAAAAATAATAAATAACATAATTCTCCTTGTCACTGGCAAAGTACAACTATATATTCCCTTTTCAAAAGTATAGTGAAAATCCCAACATTTAAGAACAGCACTCAGCAGAAATAAAACCATTTTACTTCTACTCAGAATTATAATTTATATTTGTATGTACTATAAAATATTGTTCCTTCATAAGCCAACTAAAAACAAATACAATAATGTTCAATACATAAAACAAAGAAATTTGTACTTAAAGCAATTTTCACGATGTAACCATGATAAATATTTCAATGTACTAATAACTTTAAAAGCAACTAAGGACAACTTTCTAGAGTGCCTCTTGAAAATCCATCAAAAATATTGTTTACCAACACTTGTCACAATCTTCATTCGATTTAAAGAAGCCAACAATTTAGAGAAAGTAGTAATAACACTAAGAAATCACTTCCTGAGTTCAATTTACGAACACTAGGGTTCTATCAAATTACACTTGGGGGGACTTGAAACTAAATAATGAGTCTCTTATGGTGATAATCACCAAAGCAGGAAAATAATAATAGCCTCAAACATCACTTTTGTGTAAAGACATAAAAATACCTCAGAAACTTACAGTGAAATCACTAAATTACAGTTCTGTTGGCCATACATTTCACCTACCAAACATGAGTGGAGTATGAGAGAGAAAAATCCATTACAATATTTTGTATGTTTTTGTAGTCTTAGAGGTCACTAGAAAAACCGCTAGAAAACATTTCCAACAGAACATTTTAAGTTAATTTACAGGTTACTACAAAACATCTTAAAAGAATTAAATGTAACAAAATAACATCAGGAAACTTTCATTTTAAACATGCATATCCTTCAGTTTGGCCACTCTTTACTAACAACACTGGAATAAAAAAGAAACTAAATGCTAAAAACTTAACTCTCAAAGAATAGTCCATTAATTTAGGAAATAATTTTAACTTCATGAGAATTAGATTAAAAATGAAAACCAAACTTCTTTAAAAGTATTTTGGCAGTTAACTTTAACAGAAACCACAGAAAAATGAAACAGATGAAGAATTTATGTCTACAATTATTTAGAAAAGAAGGTATCAATGATTCAGCTCTCTCACTAACATTCAACCACTGACTTATGACTTCATCAGGTGGAAACAGATAATTAGCAACCCAACCAAACATAAAAAAAAGCTAAATAGTTTATTAACCATTGATACATCCCACATCACACAAATTTATTCTGCAATATTCTTAAAACTATAATTAACATCAATTCTTCAATTTGAAAAGAGTCCCTTGTAGAAGCCACGTATACTGATATGTTGAGACCAAGAAGGAAAATCTAAAGAAGAGAGTAGTATACAAGCGATGTAATATCAGAACTGCTAACATGACTCAAGGAATTGAAGGGAGAGAAAGAGTTTTTAGTTAGTCAGACACTTTGACTGAAATATTGTAAAAAATAAGATTTAAAAAAGGGCAGTGTAGAGGAGCTATGGTTCACAATACATGTGTTACTAAATGCAGGAAGTAATATGATAAATGATTTTACCAATACGCAGTAAATCTACAATAAAGCATGTAACTGACAGGCAACAATGTGCAACATCCACAGCATGAAGATATCAAAAGCATATCACACCACATTTTAGAGTCAAATTTAATGAGATAGTTATGTATAAAAAAAGTTTTAAAATTAACATTCTGCATTCAATTTAATAGAACTCTACATGAAGAAAAATTTGTCCCTTAAATAGTATATTCGAAGACCACAAAAGATAGAGGAAGATTAATATTGATCTTCGAAATGAAGCTTAATAATAAAGAATTACCACAAAATCATTAGTAAGTTTGCCAACCCTAAGATAAATACACTGATCAAACCAATGAGTCTTTACAAACACTTTTTACATTTCAAATGCAATAATTGTTAATAACCTAGCATAAGAATAAGAAGAGAGTACACTATTAACTAATTGAGAAATTAGGTGATTTTTTCTAAATCGAATAAGAAGTTATCATACAGAGTGAGTCTTGTCAGTTTCCTTGCCCTTCATAATGGCCCGAATATCATCAGCATCCAGAGTTTCATACTTCAGTAGTGCCTCGGCAAGCATCTTATGCTCTTTCTGATGAGTTCGTAGGATTGTCTTGGCTCGTTCATATGACTCCTACAAAAATAAAAGAGAAAAATGCAATAAATCACTCCTCAAATTGTGGCACATACCATACAAGACAAACTAAAACCTATTAATACAAACAAAATATTTTAATTTTATTTTCGGAACTGAAATAAAATGAAAAAAAAATTAGCAACAGAACAATAGTTGTATTAACAACAAAAACAATACTAATGAAATTCTAGAAGGAGAAGTAAAATATACAGAAAGAGTGGCATAACATTCACACCCTTCACATTTATAAAATATTTAAGTTTTCATTACAAGAAACACCAACTTACAGAGAGAAGACGTTTAATTTCACTGTCAATCATTTCAGTAGTGGCAGGGCTTAATTCATTCACCGCAACAAAACCAGAAGAATTTGAATCGGCATGAGTTCGCAACCCTACACGCTCGGACATCCCCCATTCACGAACCATGTGAGTAGCAATGGAAGTAGCTTGTTTCAAATCAGATGATGCACCTGAAGTAATACGATCAGGACCAAAAATCAGTTCTTCAGCTGCACGACCACCCATCATTGTGTCCATCATGGCAAGTAGCTGGGCTTTGGTGACATGATAACGTTCCTTCTCAGGAATGTATGCAGTCTGCCAACATAACAAAATCAAGAATTAAAATTCAATAAAATTAGTAAGTCTTGAACGTGTTCCTGATCAGTAGTAGAAAAACATTCCAAAAGTTTCACAATGAAGAAATTTCAATTCTCTTTTAATTATCAGTAATCAACTCCTTCACTGTACTGTGTGTCTTAATTATACACAATCATTACAACTACAGAATTATTGTTTCATGATTCTTCCTTTATTACATTTGGTTACAGGTTGCCGACATTTTTGAGGTGTGTTGACCTCTTCATCAGGGCTTGGATCAGAAATTTAACATTTCTGTTACATTTCACATTAAAATTTAAAATATTCTGGAAGGTTGACAGTTCAACCTTCTCTGTAAAGTTTTGAGATAGTGTTCAATGAACTACTGGACAGTGAAGGTTGAACTGTCAACCTTCCAGAATATTTTAAATTTTAATGTGAAATGTAACTGGTTTTAATGTGATTAATGTGATTTTAAAGTGAAATGTAATTGTTTATCTTCATACAATCCAAGCCCTGATGAACAGGTCAACACACCTCGAAACGTTAGCAACCTGTAACCAAATGTAATAAAGGAAGAATTGTGAAACAATAATTCTGTAGTTGTAATGATTGTGTATAATTAAGACATATAGTACAGTGAAGGATTTGTTTACATTCCAAAAGTCTTTGGAAAACCAAGTGTCTCAAAACTTCCACACAATGATCACATTCCTCACTGCAATTACACAAAATAGGCACTTACATGTCCAAGGGATGGTCCTCGGGGGATAATTGTGACTTTATGTAAAGGATGAGAATCTTTAGTGTAATGCGCTACAATTGCATGTCCTCCCTCATGATAAGCAGTGATTGTGTTAGCTTCTTCATCTGGGATGCGGGACTTTCTTTCAGGCCCTATAACAAACAAAACAATGTCACTGAAAATACAGTTTTATTAAAAGGCAGGAAACTAACTCATTCTCTGAAAAAAAAAAAAAAAAAAGTTTTGAGTACTGACAGTACTCAAAATGGATCAGTACACCAATATTTTTGGATTTTCTTCTCTAGAAGTTTTATGATATTCTTATAATGTAAAGAAAAGCAATGTTTGGAACAGGAGTTTAATCCAGGATGAACCACATGACTCAAAGTTGAAAACAATGTGTAGAGGTACACAATGGTTCAACATTAGTGACATTCTTCTTGATCTTCTTTACTCTTTTGGAATACATAAATATCTTTAAACAAAATGACATTAAAATGAGTAAAAGTTTAAAATTATTACATGAT
This sequence comes from Laupala kohalensis, assembly GCA_002313205.1. NCBI lineage: Eukaryota > Metazoa > Arthropoda > Insecta > Orthoptera > Trigonidiidae > Laupala > Laupala kohalensis. Next base: position 226,918 of record NNCF01127236.1, read on the forward strand.
GAAAAAATTAGAGCTCCCAATGCAGAGCAATGCATTGGGTATCATAGAGCCATGCATATTCATTGCAATACTCTCATACTGACTATTCCAAGTTTAATTTTTATTTTGTGTTCCTTCTATTTTGTGATTGCTATTTCATCATTTTTAGGCACCTTCTCATCATCATCAGCCATTCTGTAATTTTCCTTGTTTTCTATTCTTCTCAACAGTTCTCGAGAAACCATCTCCAATTTTCAAGGCTTCATATGGAATACCTGAAAAGGCAATGGAATGGAAATGGAAGATTGGGAAAAGGCAATGCAAAATACTACCTTCACTCTTTATTTTTTTCTTCCTCCACATTTTCCTGATGACCTTGGAAATGGGAATTTATATATCTGAGAAACCAACAGAAAATCCCTATGGGGGAGTTCTTTCAAAACTATTATACTCTCTTCCTTGGTACCACTGTGACGCCTCACAATGGTAGCCAGACAATTACTTCTGCCTTGAGATCGATCCTGTGAGCACCAACGGGACTTCACAGGACCCCCACTAATCTGTGAACAACTGTTCAATCAACTTACAGAGACTAATTCTTCAACAGGCTCTGGACATTTAAACAAGGCTGATGCACATCAATGTGTATTTAATTATTAAGAAATGAGAGGCATTCCATCTTTCTTCTCAACACAGATATGGAGGTTGAGGGTATCCAAAACCATCATACCCTTGGTACTTAATCAGATGATGCACTCCCCCCCAGGGGACTTATACTTCTTATACTTCTACTTCTTCTAGCAGGCGTCCACCTTCAGGTGTAGCCGATAGCCCGATGTCCTTTGTACGTCAAAGAGGCAATAGTCCAGTATTTCTTCTGGCTAAGGACAGTTTTTAGGTCTGGAACTTCTGCCCTCAGCAGGTCTCTTGAATATCAAAAAGAAAACTGCCGACAGCACCTTGAGTCCACCTTTCAGCCCATTTGTTGCGGAAATATCACTCACCTGCTTTTTGACAATGCTGCAGGGAAAAAATTTCTTGTTCTGTTGGTTGCATGGAGGAGGCGTGCTTGGCGATTTCATCCGCTCTCTCATTTCCTATTATCCCGCAATGGGATGGAACCCACTGCAGCGTTAAATTTTTGCCGCAATCATACAGGTCACTTATAGCTTCTCTAATTTCATTAATCCGGAAGGAGTATGCTGTGGTCTCAGGTTTAGCAAGAATCTGAAGGGCAGACTTTGAATCAGTTAAAATGCAGATGTTGTCGTGATCCGCTGAGAAACAACTTGCTAATGCAGCATTTATGGCCAGTAATTCATCGTCGGTGCTTGACTGTGCGTTAGCCGGGACATAGAAACTTTCCCCAGTTGTCTGATTTAAGTACCCTGCTCCAGATCTTCTTTTTTGTAAGTCCACTGATCCGTCTGTAAATATTTTTTCATGATCTCTGTACCACTCATACAGCATCTCTTGTGCTTCTAGTTTGAGAAACTCTGGGTGACTTTGCTTATTTGCTTTACTAGGTAGGTCTAAGATGACCTGGACCCCAGGTCATCTACTGGGTGATTCTTTGTACACAATTGGTATAACTTCAGGTTTGCTGTCAGGTAGCATTGGCGACATAGCATGGATGTTATGACGAAAAGAGTTTTTCATGGAACTAGGCTTTGTGAGAACGGCGCGCATCGGATGGTCAAAGGGTAGCGAGTTGATTTTTAAACATTTCTTCCATATTTGTTTTGAAATGTATATATCAATTGGTTCAACACCTAGTTCAATCTCCATCGCTGATATTGGTGTGGTTGCCATTGATCGCAAAAAGGTAATGTAAAAAGTTTTCATTGTAGAAGTGTCAGCAGCTAGCGACAGCTCTTAGAGCATTCAAGCGGGTAGTGCATCTCTCTACTACATAATTAACGTGGGGCGCCCATCTGAGTTTTGGGTCCAGTACCACACCCAGTAATTTGGGATTTCGGTTATACCGTAAAGTTCTTCCATCAATATTTAGGGTTGGAGAATAATTCGCTAAGAGGTTTCTTCTAGTGAAGAAAGTGCATTCTGTTTTCTCTGAAGACATCTTAAGGGACCATTTTTTGCACCATATGCTTATACGGTCAAGAGCCTCTTGGACTTTTTCCGTGGCCTTGTCCTGGTCTGAATCTGTGGCCCATATGGTATTGTCATCTGCATAAGTAATGCTATCGACCTCTGATGGTAGATCTTCTGAGATATCTCGGAGTGCAATGTTAAAGAGTGTGGGGCAAATGATGCCACCTTGAGGGATTCCATTTTCTACTCTAAAACTGTACCGTTAACCGTTGTTTCGATACCTCGATTTTTAAGGAATTGGAAAATATATTGCAACAATTTTCCTTTTATTCCTGCTTTCATGCATTGGAGGATGACTGTGGTATGTGGAATTCTGTCAAAAGCTGCTTCGTAATCAATCATAACTGCTACAGTCGATTTCTTCCGTGCAAATCCTTCATATATTTTGTCTGTGAAGTACAGCAAGGCATCGGATGTGCTTCGTTGACGTCGAAAACCAAACTGCATTGTACCTAGNGCTTCCCCAAACAAGACGTTAAAGCAATGGGCCTGTAAGATTCCACTTTGGCTTCATCCTTTCCAGGTTTTAATATTGGAATGATAAGTGCGGTTTTCCATTTCTGTGGAATGCTTCCCTTACTCCAGATCTCATTAAACAGGCCCAGTATCCTCGTAAGCATTTCTGAAGAGCAATGTTTCAACATTTCGTTATGTATATCATCTTGTCCTGGAGCAGATTGCTTTAATTTTGTTATGCAATTATTCAACTCGTTCATTGCAAAAGGTGTGTCTTCTGGGTCATTTTGCAGACATAACATTTCCATACGGCAGGTCAAAAATTGCTCGTCTCTGCTTAGCTGCATCGGCCAGGGGACTTACATCTAGTAAGTACATATTTGGCGAACACAGGGCCCCGCACCGAGTCTGGCATTACTTCCACTTACTTGTACTAGGCTCCTTCCTTTCTCTTTCCTGACCTTCCTTGGTCACCTCTCGTTCTTTTCGATCCCGACGCTACTAGGTTGCGAGGGCTAGGCTATCTTTCATTTTCCTCTCTCTCTCTTTTTATATATGTAATGTTTTGAGATATGTTTTGATATATTGTAATTCAGGAGGGTTTTTAGTGTGTATGGTTGAGTCCTTCGGCGAGTCCCACTCACGGGACGAGTCATGATGGCTCTCCCTAGTGCGTAACTGCATTTTCCCTACCTGTACAAGTTTTTAGGGCTCTAATGACCTCTATGTCGACAAGCCATAAAGCCGTACACACACACACACACACACACACACAAAGAGTGCATCATCTGATTATTGTCTTTCATTTGTTAAAAGACAAAAAATATCATAAAATTATAGAAAGTCACTGAAAATTATCACCTAACAAAAATCCCCTCATTTAGACTTTCACATACAAAACTTTTATATGTGAAATTATACTTGTATATTATAAGATTTAAGTATGAAAAAGAAACTAATGAACATCTGCTCTATCACATGATCTGGGAACAGTCAATTCAACTACAGGTCTAGTAAATGACAGGCTGTAGGTTCAAATTGTCGTATTGGTTTCCTTCCTCATTCTCATTGTAAAATTGTACACATTTAGTCACTACCACAATAAATGAAAAACATTTAAAATTCTCTAAAGAAGAATGTTCTTAAAATTACTTCTAAAATTGAGGAATATTGAGCATATCTAATAATATTGTAACCAATTATCAGTTCATTATTGTGCGATAAAAAAAGTATACTTTGGGGTAATATATTCACGCATTTTATCAATAGTGAACTCTGGAGCACAATCAGCTAATTTATTTGGTCAAATTTAGCAGAGTAACATTATAAACCACAGAGTAATTGTAGTAGATTAAACTATTTTCACTTTTCTCTTCAAGTCTTCCTCAAATACAGATTAGGTTAAGGTATTATTAACACTCTACTGTCCACTCATAGCTAAGTTGATAGCAAGGACAGGATCTGCCAATGCTAGGCAAATGGAAATTTCATTGCCAACACCATACTATTTGCTGATTTTTTTTTTTTTTCAGTACAAGTTGTTTTGATGTCAACTACAAGTGGAACTGTTCTTGATGCCACAAATATTAGTTGCTTCAATATTAATTTCCTACCAAAACAAACAATTGAGAAAAAACAGTTTCATATAAAACTAAATTCAACTATAATTATCTCATAAATATAACATATATAATTTAATAGTAGCCCATTATTTTTGTGAGTGATGGCCATCGTAGTATCATGCCAGTACCATTTTTCTGAGGTATCAGGTTCGAGTTACATGGGGAGTCATTTATTTTTTCTTTGGTTTTAGAAATTGTAACATTTTGTGAATCTTATTCAAAATATGATAAATTGTATTATTAATTAATTTAGTGAAATATTATTCACCCAATATTAAGAAATTTACACTCTTTTCTTCTGAGCAAAATTCTCATGAACCTGCCACAAATGTGAAAGAACTCTGTTTTTCAATAGCACTTTCCAAAAAATAAATTGTTCTCGTAAAAAAATTGATGGGTTTAAATTATTATTCTAGTGAGTCATTATTAGATTATTACCTTAAAAAATCTATAACTTTCTCTCAAAATATAATATTCAATGAAAGAAACTGCTTTAATACATATTACAAACAATTATTTTAAGAAATAAATGTAAGAAAGATTAATGCAAATCTTTTTTCCAAAGAAAAGAGTATTTTATTTAATAATACTTGGAAAATAATATTCATCAAATCAATTAATAATAAAATCACATTTTAAGTAAGATGCACAAAATGTAACAATAATAAAAGACAAAACTAAGAACAGTGGTGCAAAACCATTGCATGTACTCTTATATACTGTAAAAAGCTTTCTCTATAGAATGCAAAACTAACTTTATGAAGAAAAATAATATTTATACAATTTCATGAACGTTTTAATCATGCTCATTTACTTTAAGCATACCAATTATGCAGATGTAAGAACACTTTCTGTAAAGAAATTTTAAAGAAATAATTTGGAGCCATTTCTTTAGAAGTTTTCCAAAATGTACTTTGATCTTCATTTGCAGTACCCTTTATATGAAAGTTTAAAAAATTCAGAGTACGAGTATCAGCAAGAAGTGAACATAATGCTACACACTAAATATCAATGCAATTCACTAATGCTTTCCGCCAAAATCGGGATGGACTGAATGAAAACCAAAAGCTAAAAAACATTTTCTCAGTATGAGGGGCACTCAAAACGGATATTCCCGTCAAAATCTAGTGATCATTTTCTTTCGCGATTATAATACTTTCTCTATACCACATATTGGAGAAAAAAAAACAACAGAATTGCAGCCGATCACTAGATTTGAACCAGATACCACAGAAATACTGGCACTGGTGTGTCACTACAATGGTTGCCGCTCACGCAAATTACAGCCAACAATTTAAGGATATACAACACAACATCAAACTTTGAGTCATTTTTTCCCAGAACTGGTTGAATTGTGTGTGTCATTATTTTTATATTGTGACACTAGAAGGATATACTACCATCCCGCAAAACATGACACCAAACTTTATTTCCCACCTCGAACCTCATGAGGATAATAAAAAAATAAATGAACATAGTAGTGGAGAGTTTAATGCAATCATAAAGAATATTAGTGAATTAAAGACTTGAAATTGAAGATTCAGTTTCGTATTATGTTTATAGATAGCAGTAATTTAATCAAATTACTAACTAATCGATTAGTTTTGGAACGATTAAAGTAATTGTTCGATTTACCTACACCAATTAATAGATATTTTTTCAGGTATTTCTTAGATATAATTGTTAAATTTTAATTTTTTAAACACGAGGGAAACTAACAAAATAAATTCATTATAACAGAAGTTCAAGAAATTTTACAAAATCAGTATTACAAGAATCCACAAAAATTAGAGATGTACAGTTCAATCGAAAGGGACCTTTCATTGAGATAGGGTTCATCACACACACACACACACACAAAAAAGAGAGAGAGAGAATTTAATATCTCTGCTTCAATACTCCATGATTAATGGAGATTTTGCTTAAATACTGTCGCAAGGTTGAAAGAAAACTCCATAACTGAACAGGAGAATAAGAAAAATATATCACCTTTATCATAGCCAGTAGCCTTAAAATACAACAATATTGCTACATTAGTGCTATCTGTTATGTTGTTTCCAATAGCAGGTTATTTGGATAATTCCACGGCCTCAGTAGACCTGGGCTAATTCGCTGAAAGACAATTCGCAGCTGCCATAGTCAATCCAGCGCGACTAGCTCACTACAGGAGGTATACGGTACCTAGCAAGTTAGCAGAGAATTTGAGACACATTTTTAAAAAAAGTCTACAATTGGTTATTTATCCATTCTGAAATATTAGTTTAATTTCTTGATGGTTGAAACATTATGTTATAAAGTTTTTGTACATGATAATATTACTGAAGAATACAATAAATGAATAGGACATTTTTCAATGTAGCATAATATTTACTACAATGTGCAAAGTGAACTATAAAGTATGGGAATCAATTCAAACCATATTTTCCAAGCAGCTTCATCTTTAATTGAATAAGCAATTGAAGAGGGAATTCACTATTGCTATAAAGATAAGCTTCTCTGGAATGAAATTTTCAAGACTGAAATTCTGTACACTTCAAATATGTAAGCACTGTGTTCACAGCAGAAATGGGTAATGCCTAACAGAACAGATAAAAAATGGCAGCTGCAATTACTCCCCTATTAAGTTTTCAGATAAAAAGAAAAATTAAACTAGAATACTAAAAATATGAAAAAGTTATTCATGTACTCTAGCTTAAGCTTATATTTGCTTAAATTATGTAATTAGTAAATTTAACTTAATTTCTCATGATTAATAAAACTATAGTATTTTTGGTCTTGTGTTTATCCACAAATATACAAATCTATTGTAAGTTACTTTAAATGTGAAGTTTTAAGAATACTACCAATTAGTTTGAGTAAAACAATCCCAATATACATCAACATCAATTGAGAGAAAACATATTTAATTTCAGTTCCTTTTAAGTTTGATTTTCAATGTATGTCTTTGCTTACCACGATATAGATACATCAATTTAAATAAAGCAATATTTCTTGCAGTAAATACCGTGTGTAAAACATCCTACTGAGCATGATAATAAGCATTAGTTGTTCTTGTCTGGGGCAGGTAGTAGCACCACAATTTTCTACGTGGCAAATGCTATCAACTGAACTGTGCATGGATGATAACTGAAGACATTAAAGCTGTCCAGGTGACGCCATGTCAAAATACTTAAAAGTTGAAGACTTGCTCAAATGTTTTTACTCTGCAAGTTTAAACTGAGCTTTAAATTAGGAAGAACAGCAATACATAAGGTCTCTCTTCTGAGCATCCAAAGAATCCAGTAGCAGCAACAGTTTTATTGCAGAAGTAACAATAAGCAGGAAATTAGAGAATAACTATACTATACATTAAAATACATTGCAAGTAAGAATAATACGATAACAAAACAGGTATATCAGACAACATTGTGTTATTTTAAAAATGATTGACATATTTATACATGTAATACAATTAAAATAAAGAAGAGTTGGAGGGAAATCCTACTTCAGAATTGTTCACTCATAAAAGCTATTTATTTTCTGTCAAGAGAAATAAAATGCATGCACAGAAAGAAAAATTTAGAACACTGATTTGATTTAATAAAGCAAGTAAGGGAAGTTGTCAGAGTATTTAAGAAAATAAACTTATGTTACAAGCTCAATATATAAAATATTTTTTAGGCAAATAGATGAGTTAGTCTAAGTAAAAATTTATAGAGCATAAGGGTACTAATGCATCAACATGTAAATGTTTTACCTTTCTTTTCTCTCTTTGAAATTTAGGGAAATTATGCAATGCAATAGTAGACATAACACAGGATCAATGAGTACAAAAAATATATAATAATAAATATTAGAATGTGAAAAGTGGTAGTTAATTGTTACTCAAATACTCATAATGAAGTTCAAGTATGTAAATATTAACTAATATTTTAGTATTATCTAAACTGTATCACAATTGTAAATTACAATATGCATTACATTTATTATTATTATTAGTTTGAATTGACTTTTGAGGAATACTGATGGAATAAGGTTTTTGAATTGAAAATAAATACAGGAGACTCTCGATTTACGGTGAGAATTATTGTCTTGGCAACAGCTGAAAAGTCCATAAATTCACCCAACATGATACATTATAGTCAGTCCAAAAATAGCTAATTGTTTCTAAACATGCAATATTTCATCTTATAGGATTATAAATTTACCTGGAAACAAGTAAGAACCAACAATACTGCTTATTTTCATGAAAACAGGGAAAGAAACAAATTTTTGCAGTCAAGTTTTTGTTTTTTTAGTTCAGTTCAATATGGTCTCAACTCATTACATAAGAAGCTTCATAATGCCACAAATCAAAGAGCTTACATATAAAAAATATTTCTGTATACATCAGATGTCATTGTTGATAATCTGTTCCATAGATAATACAGACACCGCAAATCGGAAGTCTACTGAATCAATAATAGAAAATTGAGCTGGAAAACCTCTTCACTCATAATAAAAATATAAGTAAATGATATACAATATTTTAAGAAAAAAAACGATACATGTGATGCATGTCAATTGTCCAAAAATTAAATGTTAATGTGGAATAAAAATAATTCAACATATTCACTTGTTTCTTCTGCTACAAGACATTGAATAGGCATGAATCTAGAAGAAATAAAGATGGAAACAGATTTTGTAACATGGGCAATTCCACTTCAAGTAGGCCAGGAATTTAATGGACTTTTCTGGAAAACAGTCCAAATAATTTCATCAGATTCTACATTTAAGAGTAAATTATCAGAACTTAAATGTAATAAACAATTTTTCACACATTTTCCTCATCACTTTTGTGCTAAGAAGTGGTCTGTATTTCCTACATCAGAAATACGAATTTCTTTTAAAAAATTCTTCTTACATTTATCTCACTAAAAATTTCCCCAGAAATTCAAATATGCTATTCACTTTCATCAAACCTCAATATCTCTAAATACACTTGATTTTTGTTCTTTTTTTTTTGATCAAAAATATTCTTCAATAGCTACATTTTAAGAAAATATATTAATTGCTTTGAGAACCTAAAGGTTTTGTGCCAAAAATTCAATGAAACTAAAAATAAAAAGATTAAATTCATCGCTTAATAATTTGTTCTTTGTAATTTCCTGCCTTAGGATGTCTGCAACTTAAAAATTATGAGAAGATTCAAAGTTCTACAGGATTTTTCATGAAAAAAAAAAGGAAGAACTGTATTCACGCATTTATTTCACATGCATGTGGCTTTATGCAAATAGGTTTATTAGTCAGACATAAGGAAATTGCGGAAGTGCCCACATCAACTGCACCTGTAACCCAAATGCCATTTTGTTACTGGAGAGCATTAATTTTGCAGTTATATGAATTCTCAATCCAAACCACATCAATATTCAAAGCAATTAATATTTTTCAAAAACGTATGTATTAAAATAATATTTAAAAAAAAAAAAGAAAGAAAAAAAAAGCATTTTTAGAGATATTCAGGTTTTGAAAAAAAAAATGCAATTTTGCTGTGTATTTTTTAATATTCTGCCCAAAGAAGAATATGATCATGAAGTTAATTGGATTCCTTAGGAAATTTTCAATGAGATTAATGTATGAAGAATTTTTTTTAAAAAAGAAGAAACTCACATTTCTGATTAAAGAAATAAGGAAAATATATGTGAAAAATTGCAGATTGCATCTGAAAGCCTGACAATTTGAGTGAGTACTTTCTATCAGATGTAGAATCCAATGAAATTATTTGGAACAAGTCTTTTCGTCCAGTCTACACAACCCTGGCCCACTTGACATGGGATTGCCCATTAAGAGTTTTAGTTTAATTTGTGATTCAATACTCTGTAAATCTTACATCAGAAATAGTGCATATTTCTTTCTTACGTTGATTTCTAAATTTTTGCTTTTTGTCCGGGGTTTCTTCCAATAAGACCATAGAGCGCTGACCTCCTGTTTACTGGGCCCACTGCTTACCAATAAAGCCACCAGGCGTCATGACATGGTGGATCTCTTTGAGTACATAACTTCTGAACGCTGCAACGTAAGAATTTAATTGGAAAATCTCATACATTTTAATTTACCCTTTAGAGAGGATTTTTCTGCAAGCTTTGATTCTTACTAAAAACAGAATGACCTTATAACTTTTCTGAAAATTTGGTGACAAACTTCATAGACTTCCCAAGTCTTGTTTGCAAGCCTTTCCCCAGGCAGGACACAGAGGAACATTGAAATACACAATTCTGAAAGGTAATTGGACTTGTTTGAGACGACATTTTGTCTTAGTGTTTTAAGTAAATGTGAAATGTCTTCATTGTAAAATTCATTTATACATAATGAAGTTACCACAATGAGATTCCAACCAATATGAAGGTAATGATAGCCCGTCTGAACTCAAGTAGACAGTACAGAAATGACTAGATTAATTTGAAGAAACTAGTTCTGTGAAGGTAATAAAAATCAGAGTTTTTGGAAGGACACATATAATTAGGGAAATGGGAAGCAATTATAAGAGAATAAGTTAGGAAGAAATCTAAATTTAAAATGAAATGGTCGGAGTTCAACACAGGAATTTTGAAGAAGATTCACAGCGTGGGGGGAGGGGCACACAAAATATATTCATACCCTTCCTTACAGCTTATGCTTCATACTACTGTGCAAATCTCCACTTCATGCTATAGTGTGTATGAATCTGTTAGCCCCAACAGATGATATTTTGTGCATGCTTCCACAAAGTAGATAAATTAAATATAATTAGGTTATTTTATAACAAGGTTTGAATGCATTCTTTTCTTACTATTCCTAATTTTCCTAGGATAGAATATAAAATTGATTTTTCCCCACAAAAGTGGGGGGCTACAGTCATCTGATTCTCAGATGTGTTGAAGTAGTAGGATCACAAGCAATACACAACAATAAATAATCACAACAAATATAATTAACTGCTTAAAAGGTACACAAATACAGACTATTCACCTTAAACCAGAATTTTCTGGACTACCCCTTGCACTTAGTAGAAACAATCAATGATTGCAATCATGAATGTTTAAGTGTGAGAATTATTTCTAACTTGGTTGAGAGGGTTTCATTCAGGCCAATGACTAAATACTCATGCTCTTTATTACAAGCTATTGTTCATGATGATAAGTAAAATACCATCATGAAAATATCGGCATGCAAGTATGTATGCTATTTTTATTCAAATCACCCTCTATCAAGTATGCAAACAAAATACAAAAGGTAGTGGTTTTTATGCAACAATAAAAAGTTCACAAAACCTTATTATAAAATTTATAAATTATAATATCCCCTTTCACATCAAGAAGTTAGAAATGGCAAGTTCCCACACCAACAAACACCAATAATTGAAGCAATGACAGACAAACATGTATGAAGTGAAATTGTAAAGAAACAATTCCACATTTTAAGATGTTCATTATCTTTTTGAAGTGTAATAAGAAAGAATAAAATTGTCAAGAAAGCTAAGCACAAATTTAAATTGGTGAAACAGACTTACAACTTACCCATAAGAACTTTATCTCTTGCATTTTCCAAATGTTTCATAGTCACCGAATCAGCACCATCAATGGCAGCTCGCAATGCTGCTTGGTTCACCATATTTTCTAGATCAGCTCCAGTAAAGCCAGTGGTTCCTCTAGCTAACATTTCAACATCAACATCTTTTGAAAGAACACGCCCTAAATATAAATCTAAGATTTCTTTTCTGCCAGTATAATCAGGAGTAGGAACCTAGGGAAAAAAACTTAAAAAATTACTGGTAACAACAAAGTATAATGAAAATATTTATGTGTTGAATGAATAATACTCGTACATTCACTTCCACATCAAATCGTCCAGGTCGAAGAAGTGCTTTATCAAGATCATCTCTTCTATTAGTGGCACCCAAGACAATAACTCCTTCATTCTGATGAAATCTAAAGGATAATATTTTTTTAAGATAAACAATTAGCAGAAATATGCCATTTTGCAGAAATAAGAAAAGAAAAGTAAAAACAAATCACCACAAGTTTTTTTTGAGACGTTACAGAAACTCCATTATGGAGTTGTCATGTATTAGGTTTCCTACATGCACTTCATGCACTTTTGGAAGAGATATACATTTGGAAATCATAGTCCAAATGGTCTGAAGTACAAATACTTCAGCTAGTTTCATATTCTCCAACACAGAATTTGAAACAATTATCCTGTATGTTTCACCAAAGAATACATAATGTCTAAAACCTTCAACAATTGTGTTACTACATAAGTTGACTAATAGCACCCAAGTGCTGATTATCCTAGTGCCATTGGTGAAAGAGCAATAAATTTTGCCAATATAAATTTGAGTAGAAAATGGAGTAATAACTGTGCTTCATGCCATCAATCCTTTCAATCACTCCCATCAACCTCACCCTTGACCACCAGCTCCTCAAACATTCCCTTTACTATAGAAGGGACTACTCATTCCACACATGCAAGAGTGCATGCCACCAAACACCCAACTGTGAAAGAGCAGAAGTTGTAAACAAGTGTACTTCAGTCAACTTGCAATTTTGACCCCATACAATGGTAAAAAATTTCTGTAACTTCCCACAACTGAAGATAATTTATGTTGAATGGTAATGGTTTGCTTTAAAATAATATTTAATTTAAATTTCACACCATAATATAATATACAATTCTGAAGAGCATAAATGTTCAGAACTAGTATCTTGGAAAAGTTACCCAGTAAGGAAAAGTGTTATTTTGGGGGAACAGAGGAAATGTGTGTAAGAATTTAACAATGTAATAAACTTCAGGACAAAAAAGTCATAACAAAATCAATTTTTCAAATCAATACACAAGAGCACAGCTAGTATTGTACAAAAATTCAATGGCACAACACTTCTTACGACAGAGCCTCTAAAATAAGATCTACCACTAGATCTAAACCCCAATTTAACATTTTCCATGACACCAGTGACACATGAGCTCTAATGACCTCAATGTCGGCGAGCCGTAAAGCCCCAATAATAATACAAAAAAAAACAGCGACACACCTCTTGCATTTAAGTAATCCCACTTTACAGGGGAAAAAATACTCCACAACCAATTAAAACTAAGACCACTTGCACACATAATTAATCAATTACTGACATCTTTGGTCACAGACACTGAACAGATGGCATCAACAAACACAAAGACAAAAACAAACTAGAGAAAACTTCAGACACAAAGTTATTATAATTCATGAATGACAGGATCAGGATACAGAAAACTGAAGATCCTGCAGAGTTCAGTTAATTAGATCACTAGTTCAAACTGAGTCAATACAAATTCTACAAACTCACTTTTAAATCTTTTTAGAGTTGTTTATATACTTCACGGACCATTTATAAAGAATATATAACAGTTTGTAGTCTCTTCACAGTGTGTTTACTTTCTAAATGATACACATTACAACACTGTAATCTTCAGCAGGCAAACTTAAGAGCTTTTTACTACATACTATGGAGATGATCAGTACCTTACTCCAATAGTTCATTGTACCATGTCTAAAAGATGATTTTAAATTATGTTTCTATCATTCAAATGTCACATCACACTGCTGGTGTAAAAGCAAAATTAAATCAAATTTTTCATTTCAAATTTTATAATGTATTCCAAAGAAGAGTTTTAAAATTTTATTTTGAATATGAATATTTCACAGATTTCACTCATACAAGTAGTATAGAACACATTGCTATTACATGCAAGCAATCTAACTACCTACTGTTCACACTGATTGATTCACTATTTCATTTGATAAATAAAATTCTCCTAAGCAAAATTTTTTTTTCATAACATGATCAGAGAAAATGCTTGCTGCAGTTTGGGTAACAAGTGAACATGCACAACAGCCAACAAAATCCTTTGCCAAGACAATAATGTATTCAAAGAATAAAGTAATGTTTCAATATGAAACAAGTTCTGTTTAACCAGCCATCAATATTTTACTCTCAGATAAGATATAAGATAATGTAACTGATACAGATTACAAAAAATTAATCCTGCATCTAACTGGAAATGTGGATGTGCATGAACGTGAGTACATCCACTGCAAAGATAAATACCATTTTAGGTGGGGGAGGATTAAACCATTAGCAATGCTTGAAAATTTTGATACATGATTACTCTAGAGCCAGGTCTGGCCATGATTAATAGTTTTAATTTGAAAGAAGTTTTTATCAACATCACTGTCACTCTCCATTTGGTGATATAGCTGAAATTTATAAGAAGTCCAAAGACCCACTTGATCAGTACTGAATTGCCTCGGGTGTTTGCAGAGGTTAGGGTTTCGCAACTTCTTGGTCTCAAAACGAGAAGACAATGGGGCATCACATCAATCTCACTTCGACCAATGGGAAGAATTGATGATTATTTGAAAGCAGGCTGAGTAGGCCTGGGAGCTGCTTAAGACATTGAGGAATGGGTTAAAATCCCATATCTTCAGGATTTCAACTCTGATAATCTAGCCAGCAAGTTAGTGCCCTAACCATTCAGCAGCAGCCTCCTTATAGTAGGCAGAAAATCTTATGGCAAATCTCACCCATCCATCTCTGATAAGAGTTGATTGATGGTCTGGTTGGCATACGGATGCAGCACAGAATTGGTTCGTTTAGCTCCAACAGAGTCTATTTCGTCTATGAAGATAACACAAGGTGCTCGATCTTTAGCAGCTTCTAGAAAGGCAAAAGACTATTATTTTCCCAGAAGTATTCATGAATACAAGGTCAGAATTGCATAGAGAATGTTATCTGTATAATAACAGTTACTCTTTTAGCCTGTAACACCATTCAATGTAGCTCTCTCCAACTTTTCGCGAACACCCTCAGAGAAGGTAGTAGTCTCTCTCTAGCATCACATTGATTCATTAACACATTGACTGTCACAGTTTTTGAGTGGGTGGTTCAACCAGTAGTCCAAATGAAAAGAATATACTACAAATGGTTAGAAAGCTTTAGCTGAAATCTATATGCTCCTCAAATGATATCTTAGACTTTTAATTTAAGAGTCGATTGCAAAAATGGTTGTAAATGTT
The DNA here is from genome assembly GCA_002313205.1 of Laupala kohalensis. Classification (NCBI taxonomy): domain Eukaryota; kingdom Metazoa; phylum Arthropoda; class Insecta; order Orthoptera; family Trigonidiidae; genus Laupala; species Laupala kohalensis. The sequence goes on from NNCF01127236.1 coordinate 242,137, forward strand.
GACAGAACTGGTAGCATCAGTGAATGAAATAATCAATGAGCTTCAAGATTCTATCACACATCACATCCAGCAAGAGTCATTTCTGTTGCCATTTGTTGCTACATGGCAGTCAAAGTGTCAATAAAGGTTTGGTCACTTTATTAAGTGCAAAAATTTATAGAATAATTAGATGGTAATACCAGTTAGTTGTCTCTCTATAAAAGACTCAGTCTCTTAATTACACCATATATATGATTCAAAAAAGCAAAAATCAAAAAGATTTCAGCTTCCTACCTTTCTTCAAAAATTCCTTTATTTACCCACTGCGTTCACATTTCAAATAATCCTAGTGAAAAAAGTACAACTAACTCCTTACAATAAATGTAAAGGTGAATGAATGGATGAATGAAGTAGTCAACACACAGAAATTTTCTGTATAATATAAATTTAATGAGCCTCTGAATGAGAATAATTTAGGAAAACTCACTAAACAAATCACGGACTCTACGAGCGCCCTGTCCCACCAAAATTTCATCAAATTCTGGTCCAGCAGCATGGAAGAAAGGCACACCAGCCTCTCCTGCAACAGCTCGGGCAAGTAAAGTTTTGCCTGTCCCAGGAGGTCCCACTAATAATACTCCTTTTGGAAGTTTACCACCCAGAGTGGAAAATTTTTCTGGAGATTTCAGGAACTCCACTACGTCTTTCAGTTCCTGTTTCGCTTCATCAGCCTAAAACAAAACAGAAAAACACTATTTGTAACACTATAAATTAAAATTCTTTTAAACACTTTATATCAAAATCTACCGGTGGGGAGGAGCATGGATTATCACAGATCCAGACCTTATCACTGAGAGTAGCAGAAAATTGCAATATTTATGTACAGAACATACACAAACATACTTAAAACTACCGACCATGAAAATGTTACCCCTGCTTAGAATGCAAATGGTTGAGGTAACACAACTATGCATTGTTCGGAATTTTTGTCACACCAGAATACAGCAAAACTATTCTATAAAAAAGGTTGATATTACTTGATCTACCCTATGTGTTCAAATTAGTTGATGCACATACAGTGCATAAATATAAAGATAAAATAATAGAACATGAAAAATGCTTGTTTAAGCTAAATTACTAAAATCATGCTATAGTTGCTTGGAGAATGTTGAGGGGTGGGAGAAGGGGCTAATTCTGTAATGGTAAAGAACCCGATTTTTTTCACTAATCCATACATCAATCATTTTAATTTATTTTGGGAGAATTTTTGGTTGCCTCACTCCAGAACAATTTAAAGTGGTTTAGATACTATGGCCATAGTTCCAAAAATTGATTTTCAATGATACAAAGAAACAGCGATAAAAGTCTAATCAACTAATCAAAACTAGCAATTATGAAGCTAAAATTAAGACACCACAGAAAAGTTTAAAAGAATACTTCGTAACATTCTATTTTAAGGCAGGTTAAAAACCTGGTAAAACATACAAACCAGCAAAATTATTTTAAAAGATTTAGAAGATTCAAAAAGATATCTAAAGTATGCTTCAAAACAGAAAAACATTTTTATTAGCATTTTGAGAATTATTTGAAATTAATCTAAAATAAAGATAATTCTTTCATAAGTTTAAAAAACCATTTGAAAAACAATTATTAGATATCAACATAGCAATGATACTCAATTCACAGAAGTATCAGGAAAATAAATTGATGACAACTAACTATAAGATCGAGGAGTAAGAGAGCAACAACAAGAAATCAAAGAAATTCATACATAAAATTACAAACAATATAGATAAGAAAAAACTAGTTCATATACAGAGTAAAGTGGTCAATTTAAACTACACTGGCTAACCCCAACTCCAAAAATACAGAATAAGAGTTTATTTAAGAAGTGGAACCTTCTCGATACAGCCAAGATAAGAGTTACAATAATAGAATAATAGACAATTGAGGAGAAATTTTTCCAATATTTAAAAATCAAATTTTTTTTAGATCAGTTTGAGATGGAAAAAAGATAAACTGTAGCTTCACATTCTTGGCTAAAATATCTATTAGACCTTGAGTACAAAACTACCAATAGTACCAACATAACTGACCTGGACAAGAAATGTAGTCCTAATATATATGCAAATTTTTCAAAAAAACAAAACATGAAATTTAGATTCTCTTAGTCAATAGAAATACACAAGACTTTGACACTAGTGGAAGATTTGAATGTAAGTAGAAGAAAGCTTATTATTTATTTATTTAAACCAAAAGTTCACATGAAACTTACAATATCTTACAATAATAAATTATTACAAAGTAAGTTCCCGAAGAGGCACATATAGCAACCTATATTAGGGATCTGGCAATTTAAAACTAAAAAGTAAATTAAAAATAAAATGAATCAATTAATTTTAATTAAGTTTTTAAAAATCAATTGATTGGCTAAATTAAAATAAGTCAAAAGACCAAGTGTAATACAGCATTGTACACGTGATACAAATATCTTCCATGTAATTAAATCACTTTTATCAAATATATTTATTAATCAAAAATAATGTGAAACATTATTCATTTTCTTTGATCCATTTTTTAAATTTGGTTTTCATAACTGCTTTGGAATAATACATAACTTTATATTCATTCAGTAAAAGGTTGAGAAGTTCCATAGCATCTATCAAACTATTCTTATCACTATTTTTTTTTTCTATGTAAAATAGGAAGAGGAATGACCTTATTCCTGGTTATACTAGAAGAGCCAATTAATTTATTTCTCAAACTAGAATAGTGGAACAAAATTGCATCTGAAGACAACTGTTGTATGGTATTTAATGGAGAATTTAAGTTTATGAATCTGCTTTTGAAGACTATTTTGAGTATTCTAGTTTGAATTCTTTGTAGAGAATTGAGGTAGTTACAATAAGCACCACCCCATGCAATGATACTGTGAGATGAAATGCTGTGAAATAGTGTGTAATAGATCATAAGTAATGTTTTCAATGGCATGAATATTGCAAGCTTGTAAAAAATGAATATTAGATACTTTGTTTTAATTAATTATGTATTTTTATTTGCCTATTCCATTTGAGATTGAAGTCAAAAATAACCCTGAGGTATTTCACACTATCATTTCTCTTTAATGGTACATCATTAATTCTAATGTCCCAGTTAGAAGGGACACCATAACAATAGTTCCCAAAGGTATACACACAGTTTTATCAACATTGATTATATATACACAGTTTTATCAACATTGATAGATAGTTTATTACAACAGAGCCAAATATGCATTCAAGCTCTTTATTCCTTTCACATACTGCTTCCTGCCATGAGTCAGCAATTACCACCACAGCAGTATCATCAGCATATGATATTACAGAACCATCTCCATGCTTGTCAATAAATCATTGACATAAATAAAAATTGGACCCAAAATTGTTCCCAGCGGTACACCAATTTCTACTATTCTGAAATCACTAACTACATTATTTATTTTAACTCTTTGTAATCTATTCTCAAGATAACTTTCCATGAGTTTAATAGCTGTTCCACGAATACCATATCTGTAAAGCTTTTCAAGTAAAAGTGTGTGGTCCACAGTATAGAACGGTTTTGCTTAGTCCAAAAAAGTTACTATTGTAGGCTTACTACCATCAAGGCTGTTATATAACACATCAGCAATAAAATTAAGTGCATCTTTTGTACCTGTATTTTTAAGAAAACCAAACTGTTATTTTTGGAAATAATTTTATATGATAATAAGAAATCAAGTAATCTACTGCTAATCATTTTTTCAAATACTTTAGCGAGATACGAAATATCTATTAGACCGGTCAATAATTATGGAGTTCATAGATATTCACATTTTTTGAATAAGTGCAATTTCTGCATTTTTTAATACATCAGGCCAGTGAGATTTTTTAATACAAGAATTAAATATGTGGACAAGAGGATAAGCAATATATTTTGATAATATCTTTAGTGTTTATGTATTAATTTTATCAATACCACCTGTTTTATCCTTTATATTATAAACAACAGCCATGATTTCGGTACTGTTAGTAGGTGTTAGGAATATAAATTTTGAATTATCATTTAATGATGTAGTTCAGCACATAGTTTATGTATATATTTTATGATTATATGTACCAGCAAGCATAAAGCAATAAGTTATTCTCTGTTTGCAAATATGTACTCATTGTAAACACACCTTTATCACCTTCAGGAAACCACCCTCCAAATAAAATCCCTTAATCACCCTCCGAAGAAAAATCCTGAGTGCACCACAGTTATTCTCTAGAAAATGTGTTTTCAGGCTGTACTAGAATGTCCAGAGAAAATTAATTGGATTTACTATTAAATAAACACTTCCTTTCTCAGATTGTCTTAATAAATTATTCAAGGAAAATAAAAATTTAGTGTGATATTATAGACAATCAATTATTAATATCTGTTCTTTGTTCACTAACAATCACTTCATTATCAATCTCAATATCAATTCGTACATATACTAATAATTGATTGTCTATAATATCACACTAAATTTTATTTTCCTTGTATAATTGGATTTACATTCATTCAGATGGAAATTATTGTCATTCTTTTCATTGGTTATGATGTACCTGGTATGACTGTATATCAAATCAAGTTCTGAAGTCTTGCTCAGTAGCATTTTTTTTGTGTCTTATTGCCGTTGCATAACTACAACACATATCTTCACAACTTCAAAACCCTGATTGAAATTTTTTACATTAATGATCAATTACGTGACAATCCATTGAAATATCTGAACACTCCCAATACCCAAGGAGCAACATGACAATAGAACAGAGTCTCATAAAGATCTCTCATAAATCGTACAAGGAAGACAAGCCTGTAACTTACCCAGTGCTTTTGGCAAAATTGAATAATTTTCATATTCATTATTTAATTACGTATGTATTAATATATTATGTGTCAAATAGTGAATTGTTACAAATATGGATATTGTGAAAACAAAACTCACATTGAGCAGCGGTAGCATCGAATATACCCTTAACTTAAACATGCTCTAATATGTTGACTAGAACCTAAACAGTTCATTTTACAAAATATACTCTACGAGTGACATAATTTGAAGAAAATTAAACGTAATTTACTTCGGTGCCAGACACTATTTGCTAAAGGTGTCTAATTTTTAAGTTATAAGCAAAAAACAAAAGAAAAACTGTTTTTTGGGGTCCATTTTGAAATCTTGATTAAAACTCCTCGTGCACAATATTTGTTCATTGGACAAAAAATTCATACAGACCTAACTTGAAGGAAATTTAATGTACATCATTTTTGTATCCACATATTTTTCTCTAGAAGTGTGCAAGTTTTGTAAACAAAAAACTTATAATAAGGCACTTGTTTCTAAGTTTTTTGAATTTTTCTCAAAATGCACAAGCTTTACAAGGTGGCAAAGTTGAAATTCGGTTTCAGTACCCCAAAAAACATAAGGAATGATAGAGAAAAAAAACTAATATTTTTTTCCTCTGCCAAACTTCCATATGACTGGATTACATGACTTTTAACAATACAAGAAAATAATCAATAATGAAATCCCATAATCAAGGATGAATTCTGAACAAAAAAAGTACATGCAACAGACAAGAATGAAGATTCCCAAAAATCTTGATCTAAAAGCTATTTTCCCTCATATTCCCTTTTATTGAGAACAAAACAGTTCATGAAACTTAAATTCACAAGTAATGATACATTTCAAAAAAATCTGTTCCAGAACTTGCAGAGTGTAAATATAATACTTACACCTTTAACATCATCAAATGTCACATGAATTTCCTCAGGATCGACCTCCACCTGATTACCCAGTTGAATTCGAAACATGGATCCACTAGCACTGGCTGTAAAGAGTGAAAACAGTTACATACCATACTAGTTACAATAGTCAACTATGTTAGCTATACTAGTCACTGCATTTTTCTTAAACACATATGAGTAAATGGTACTCAGATGTTAACTTCTTCTTAATTTATTTCTGCTGACCTTTCATTAAAGTGCAGAATCAACCAAACATAACTAGACTGACACACAATGCAATGTAAAACTTCTATTGAACCAAGCAGTATTGTAGAGTTGAAAAAACACGCATGATTCAGAAAAAATTCTTAAACACCAAACACATGTTCCAAATCAGAAAAAAAAGAAGAAAATAAATAAAAATATATATGAGAGCTTAGACTTCCACAACTGGTGTGAGATGAGTCTTCACTGTTCGGGATTCACCACATCAAGGTGTTGAAAACCGACATTTTAGCCATCTTGTTGCTGTTGCTAATTAGTACCCTGAAGAAGGCCACAGCAAGATGGCTGAAACATCAGTTTTCAACACCTCAACACGGCAATTCCCAGACAGTCAAGACTCATCTAAAACAAATTTTTTAAAGTTTCAATGGTAAGATTTTGTATTCATATCACTGATTGAAAAAAACAAAAAACAAACTGAGAGAATAAATTTTATAAAATATAAAATGCAGTTGTAATAGCCATCTGCTGGCTGGACCCTCCCCACAGACAGAGAGAAACAGCTTGCTTAATGATCAGTTCTAAGCTGTGGAAAGTTACTGGTAGGGTCGACAACTGCATGGGTACAAGGCTCATGGTGCACCTAGAAGGATACAAAGATGAAAAGACCTCTGTTACTATATGAGAGGAACAGAGAAAAGTGACCAAGTTTGGTGCAGGACAAAATGTAAAACAAAGAGGTGGGGAGTGGAGTTGTAATGAGAAAAGAAAGATTATTTTCAGGCACTTGGTGTGGAGACTCAGAAGAGAGTGGAGGTTCTGGGCCACTGTTCAAGAATGTACAAAGTTATGCTCCAACTGAAAACCCTGAAATTACAGAGAAAGAAGCTATCTATAGTTTATTAGATGGAATTTTGATAAAAACTCATAGAAGCAATGTAATTCTGCTGTTGGGTAACTTCAACACATAAGAAGGATGCAACAATGAAGACATCTAATGTATTATGGAGAAGCACAGTCTGCCTTGTCATACTGAAAACAGTGCTAGTGGTGGCTAGTGATTCTCAATCTCTAAATTCCCTGACCAATGGATTAATGTTCCATAACTATTATCGCACAACATTAACATGCATGCAAAAATTACTTTAACAATTGACAATCATATATTCGAGCAGGTGAAATCTTACAAAAATAAAGAAGTAATTTCATAAAAGTAATTATCAAATATTCATAAATTGTTCTTCAATAGTTAAACATAGTCATTAAAAAAGCAAAAAATATGCACACTTATCAGAAATATAAATAAAATGAAGTATGGTATCAGAATGACTGAAGACAGAAGAAAGCAGCCTTTAGCTCTGCCATCATTGAAAGGACAGCAAGGCAGTTTGAGAATGAATCAGTGGTTGTAAGTAAAATGGGTGGAGTTATGCCGGCTTACCTCTTGCAGCTGACATATTACAATGAAGTGCTTTCACCCTTTCTCATTACTATTCTCATAACTATCACCTCATTATTTTTCTTTCGCTATGCTGAGTAGAATAATACACATATAACATTCTTCCCGGACATCAGGGTATTCTGAGTTATGATGAAATCATGACATTTGTGGTCAATGAAACATATTATCTGCTAAATGGAGGATATATGGTGTAGAAGTGGAGACCATGGACATTTCCCCCCGACAAGTGAGCAAATTCTCTGACTTTTCCAGAAACAGAAAATTCCCTGACTTTTCCCAGATTTCCCGGTCGCTCGCCACCCAATGAAAATTTTTAAGAAAGTCACTGTTAGTTGAATTTTTTGTCCATATTAAGAGGGGCTGACATTAGTTTGGATCATTAAATGATTCAAGGAGAACTCAAAATAAAAAATCTCAAAAACCAGAAGGAAAACAACCAACATGAGGAAGAGGTATGAATTGGATAAGTTGAAAAAGAAGGAATACCAGGCAATGCTTAAAGTAAAACTAAGAGGAAATATCATCATTGAAAGATTCTAAAAATGACCCAGATGAAATTATTGTTGAAAAGCAGATGAAAATTAAGGAAACTTCATATAGTACAGTTGGAAGTGTACTTGGGTATTAAAAACAAAGAAAAAGGGAGTGGATATCTGACAATTTTTGGAAGTTAACTGAGCCATGGAATAGAATAAAAGTCAGATTAAATGCAATAAAGATAAGTACAAGGTGAAGAAATAAGATAGAAAAGGAATATGTTGTTTAGAACAATGACGTAAATAAGATTACTAGGAGAGGTCATAGGGAATTAATTAAAAACAACACATGAGAAACCCAGACTGCTGCTAACAAAGGAAAAGCAGAAGGGAATGATCAGGGTAGTACTTCAAATAAACTGAAAAATGTGAGATTTTGTCAACTTGTCGATATTATGACCGTCAACAAGAGAACAAAGTTTCATGACCTTCACGAGAATAGTTTGAGAGTTACTGCAACATTAATTTAACATGATCTCTTACGAGATTTCACGAATTTTCAAAGTTAACCGGAAAAAACTATATAAGCAAATGTAGGAATTTTTTAAAAACTTTTTGAAATTATTCAATGGTATTTTGAAAGTATGAAAACCATATAACAATCCTAAGTCACAGGATCTAAAATAAGATGTTCAATAGGAAGTAAAATAATGTCAGGATACTCGAGAGCATGGTAGTGAAATGTCACAATGCCACACTACATCAAGCGAAAGACTTATTTCATCTTTCGCTACCAAAGTGCAAAAACTAATACCACGGCCTTCTAACTTTCCCAAATACATGGAGTTCAAAGAGATGAGAGCATTGATATTTAATTGTTTGTCCTTTCAAACTGAAATTCAAATAAATTTCTTTGAGCCATTTGTTGATGGAATACTTTTTCAGAAACTACTTTGCCTTTTCACATAAAACATAATGATTTTAAAGACATTCTTCAAATAAAGTTGGAAATAACCTCAAAAACCTCCATCTATTCACACATTGTTTACAAGTAACAAGCTCAGCTATGAATTACAATGACATCAACATGAAAATGTAAAATGCAACGTTGCCACGAATAAAGTGTAAAACAACAAGTCTTATTTTAGTTCATCTTATATTGAAATTCCTGGTTTAATACAAGAGACATATACCAAGTGGTCTAATAAGTTTTAAATAAGTATTATTGTCACAGTTTGATATCTTATGGTGTAGTTCAAATTTATATATTTTTTCTTCTGGAAGTTACAATCCAGGTACAGTCACATTAAAAGTTTGAAATTTTGAATTAACTTTCATCATTTACTACCATACATACTAATTTAAAATGTTTAAACATACTTCTCAAGCTATTTGGAAACAAATTTTACTATACGAGTGAGTAGTCTAATTATAATATTCTGTTATAGTAGAGTTCATGATCTACATGAAGTACATTATCTTTTGACAAGATCTTACATAAAGTATTTCTTTAACTCTAAGAAATATTTGGCTGGAAATAATGCTTTATCTAGTAGTGTTTCAATACAGACAATGAAAATGGCACAATTACCACATTTAATGGATAAATTCAGAGGTGGAGAGAATTCTTTGACAAAGTAATCAATTTCCTGTCTCCCAACCCGTAAGTGAACAAATGGTAGAGTTGACAGTAGAAACGTCAGACTTACACATAAGCATAAAACAGCCTTCCAAAAGAAAAATAGGCAATAAAATGCAATGAAAGCCATGAGAAATGTAAATAAGCAGGACACAGATAATAATCCTGCTGAAATTTTAAAAAGTTGATGTGACTACTGCAGCATACACCCTTATACCATTTTTTTTTCAAGACATGTGGGACAAAAATAAGTACCCAAAGAATGGAAGGAGGGCACCATTGTGAATATTCATTCCTAAGAATAGACCTCAATCAATGTAAAAACTCAAAGGGATCAATTATCAGGAAAGGTAAGATTTTTGATCAAATAGAATACATTACAAATATTTTAGAGAGAAGACTCTGTATGGAGCTGGATTTAGATAAAACAGATCATGCATTCATCAAATCAATATCGTGAGGATAATTAATCAGCAATCTCTTAAATTTCAATTCAGTCAGTAATTATTGTTCATTGATTACTTTTTGGCTCCTCGAACAAAATACGGATATGGGAGGAACTAACAAAGAAAGGACTCTTCCCCAACAAATTTATTACGATAGATATCAACACTTCCACTGCAGAGTCTTACACAATGGTCAACTCCCTAAATCCATTAAAACATCTGAGGTTCATCAAAGTTGGTTTCTGTCGCCACTGTTATTTTTTATAGTTTTGCACAATGTTCTTCGTAGAGACAACAAATGAAGAGACCTTATATAGGGATTATATGAAGAGGTGATAGCAGACCAGAGTAAACAGACAAGACATGCCATTTTCGAAGTGTTTGCAGAATGAGTATGGTAAAAGCGGAGAGTAACCAGTGGTGAGTATAAGTAGGAGGCATCCAATTTCCCACAGTAGGAATGGGCATGTCATCTAGAGTGACATTGCAAAGAGGTGCAATCCTAGAGACTATAATGAAAGGAGAGAAAAAAGATTAACCATACAATGATAAACATAAATACAACAAAAAAATACCTACACAGTATAGTTATTTTCACATAGTTTATTTAGGTATTATAAGAGAACAAATAAAATTATTTTTCTCAGGGAAAAATGTGTTCTCCATAGTGTTCAATGAGAATAAGAAAGGAATAACATTGAGGATGCACAAAACTAGAGATATGCGATCTAGGAATATCAGGACACGTCTTCCTTACTATGAATAAGAACACCTACATAGCAAATTAGAAGATATGAAAGCAGAATCACTTAAAGTAGGACTCAAAATCAATGTGCAAAAAACAGAAGTACAAGTGAACACAAAAACTACAAGAGCCTTAAGTTTAAATGGAGAAGTCATATAGGATCCCATATATTGAGGGAGAGTGATGTCCAATGGTGGTGCTAAAACTGATGTCAATGCAAGAATTCAAAAGGCTAGAGAAGTCTCCATTCTCTGACTGGATTCAGGGCATTGTTTATAAGAAATAGATGTATGCAGTTTGCACTGGGTGCAATGTTGTGCAAACTAACATTCAAATCAATGTCCTCATGTATTTTTTCCAACAAATTATGAAACAATTTAATTCAGTCTTGTTTCTCCAATGTTAGTGTAAATGAAACATGATGTTCCAATGTTTGTCTTATTTATCTCATTTGGTGTTGCTTCTAGCTCCAAATCTGTTGGATCACCAGCGAGTGACAGAATCTTGAATTGCATTCACAAATTTGATTCTGAAATATGAACGGAGAATGTGATTCAAGATTCTGACGCTTCATTACTTCAGTTTTTCTTATACTCACCCATGAAAGAGACGAAAATGGCTAAGAAAATTATAATGGTCAATAATTGTTGAACTATTTTCAACCATTTCATTGTTCTGCCTGGGACTCTCTGTCCAGTTCCAGCAAGATAACCTTCAGCAAAAGCTAATTTCATTCGTTGTTGCTCTTCTGGATGGAGCGTTTCGTCAGCCACAATTCCTTTCAAACGTTCAACTTCTCCACTTTGAAGTGATGCAGATATATTACCAACAGCAACACCTAAAAGAAATTCCAAATATTCTGTTAAAATCATTTTAGATTTATCTATTTTGCTCATATACCATCTGCTCTGAAATATTTTGCTACATTCAGAATCTTTTCAAAGATTCAGTTTTATCAGTCAGTTTTTCCATACTACTGATGGAAACAAATTTTCTCTTGAGAATACAAAAATAGAAAAGAATAAATAAAAATAACTAAAAGCGATCTTCAACTTTATCAATATGAAAACTAATAATGGGATGGTTAAAATCATACACAAGGAAGAATTACTTAAAGCAATTGCTATCTTATTTCTTCATTCTATTTCCAATGACTTTATCTCAAGTTTCAAGCTCAAAATACTCTTCTTTCTTATCTTTCAGCAAAATATTAAAGTTAAGAATCAGTCTCATCAAAATGATTGTTAGTGTCAGTAATAACATATACAATAGTGGGAATATTAGATCAAAAAAATCATTAATTGAGAGAATCACTCTATTGCAAAGCCTCTAATTCCCCAATATTTAAGAATAACCAAACAAATTAACCAGAATGAAAGAAACCAATTTTGTTGTGCCCCAAACACCACAATGGTTTCAAACTACAATTCAAATATTAAAGTTTGTTTTTATTTATCTCTAATAATATAAGAAAAATTGGGATATTAGCTCCATCACATATAAAGTTCTTTCTATCGTTATTGACATTCAGGTTTTGTCCTTATAAGGACGCAATAAATAAGAAAATCACAAAGATCTTTCATATAATCATGTTGTAGAGGTTTAAATAAATATTCACCATGATGATATTACACAAGCGCTAACACATCTTGAAGTAACAATTGCCTGCAACACTGGCTCAAGAGATACTTTTTTAATAGAACAAGATGTAGTCACATTATCAGAATTATATTTATATCTTATAGAAGAATTTTCAAGGAAGAGATCAATCCCAAGTACTGTGTCCTTATAATCAATCAGTGGTGGCTGAAATTATGAAATAATAAAAAATGTAACCTAACAATCATATGTAAATAATTTCAATTCATAAAACATAATGAAAATGTCAATTCCTCTCTATAAAAACATAATTTTGGAAAAAATATACGTTGCATTAACAATAAATAAGGTAAATTCATACACACAATTACAAATACATTAATTCTATACTAAACACATAACAAGGTTGTAGCCAAAGGAGGGGGATCCAGGAGGTCCAACCCCTCCTATTCTCCTAACATACAGTTCTGAAAATTGGAATATTACTGTGGTTAAATTTGGTAAGGGATCATTGATTTAATGCATGTATTTGGATTGAGTCAGCACTCAGTTTATATTAATATGAGCAAAAATAAAAATTAAATGCTGTTCGCTGATAAGCGCATCACTTGAGAACAGCTGGATCGATTTGGCTAATTCTTTTAAAAAAATGATCGTAATAGTCACAATATGGTTTTCAGGGAAAGAAAAATTGGAAAAGTTGTCTGGAAATAAAGGAAAATTTGGGAAAAACTGAAAGTGCTTTTTTCTATGGGATTTTTGTATGATCTCAAAACCATAACTCATGATTCGAATGATGAATATGCATAATTCTTTTTTTGTTTTGTTCATTACGGTCCTGGAAAAGTTTTCAGGGAAAAAAATTTGGGACAATTACAAAGGAAAGTCAGAAAATTCGAACACATGCAAAAATAATAATTTTTGTATGCACTCTCGTTCATAACTGACAATAGGAACGACATATTTAGTTGGTTCTTTTTTTTTTGTACTCCTCCTCAAAGTGAATATCCATGGCCACAATCATTAATAAATACAATGATCACTCAGAAATACGTTGTTTTTTTTCACTTTTACTTTGTTTACACATTTAAAACAGCTTTTCACAAATTCACAAAACAATCACAAACAAATTTATTTAAATTTGGACAGGACAATGTCTGTCGGGTCAGCTAGTTTTGAATAAAAATAAAATACAAGGAACCATAAGATATTATTTTATTCACTCCTCAGATCCATCCTTCAGCAAAATCCTGTACAGGAATAGCTTTCATATTATGTTGATAAATTTAGGAAAATCATTTTGGTCAACTGATTGTCTCAGAGAATATTACTAGTAATATAAAAAATATTTTGTAGTAGTATTATTAAAATATTTAAAAATTTATTTTTAAGTTTAAGAAATAATTTCATAACCATAATTTAGCTTTTCTGCAACTATCAACTAATCTCAAATTCTGAATACATCTTTTTTTCAAGGACAGCATTTACTGACTGTTCTCAGCTCCAACAGCATCTAAGAATGAACAAAATACCTCCGTTGCATTCTGTAATGATTCGGAAAAATTAGAAGTAAAGGTTTCTTGTTCATTATGACAGTAGAAGAGAATCCTGTAAGTTCGCCTCTATACTAAGTTGTGGAAATGGAAAATTTTCCAGTCTAAAGCCCAGAAAATTGACGTTTTACACAAATAGGCATAATTAGGGTAACATTTCAGAATATTCTGAATTTCACAGACAGCAGAAAAGTACACATTTTTACACGTAGTTCTAAAGTCATTGGGTAAATAACTTGAATTAATATATCAGAAGTATAAGGATATAATAGCAAAATAAAGAAAATATTATAGGTAAAGCTCAGGACCTCATGAGAAGTTACTTAACTGATAGACAGCAAAAAGTCAAAGTAATTGAGAGTGAAAGTTAATACAGAACTATTACTATCAGAGTACCACAAGGATCAGTTTTGGGACCTTTTATTTATTTTATACATTAATGATCTGTTAGAGACAATGTCAATTGAAAGAAATTGCCAACTGATATGGCATTAAATAGGTTGTACTCCATAAACTCAAGATAATGCATAGACAAACATTACACACAATATACTACACATTCTTCCACAGTATTATCACATATAACTAAATGATAAAATAACTTGGGGAGGTGTGTAAAGTAATAGTTTAAGTTTGCTTCAGACATTACAAAACAAAATATGAAAAATAATTGATAAATACAATTTCTTTATAGATAAGAAGCCACTAAATTTGGAGGAACTATTCAAACTTGAATCCTTACTATAGCCCTTACAGACCAAAAGCCACAGAAAAATATATTTTTAACTTTTTTATAGTGTTGGCTACTTTTATTATCTATATAGAACAAAAATATTTTAGAAAAAAACGTTTTGCCATCTCGAGAGGAGAGGGGATTAGTGTCAGAAAAGTGACACTTGGGTCTGTATGCTTCCCACAAAACTGTTGTTACAATTGTGACAGTTAAATATAGTTTTATTTAGAAACTAAATTATAGATACAATTACAATTCGTACATTATTTCAACAGCAGCAGTACACTGGGGACCCATTGATTTTCCATTTTGTTGATAATACTAATAGAAACGAAATCAAAATGTTTCAATCATCTCAGAGGTGAAGTATTTTTTAAAACCAAGCAGGATTTAAAATCGAAAGCTCAGTGTTGTTATTGTTCTTCACTGGATCTGGTTGTGAAGGAAACAATGTTTTATTCCAAAACTGAGGTTTTGGATTACTTGCAGAAGCTCCTGTCGTTGGTGTAGTCATTTTCTTTATTGCTATCACAGGTCATTTCATTGTTATGGGTTTCATAGTTCAGATCCAGGTCAAAATCATCATTATCGTACAGTAAATATTCCAAATCAGAGTTTCCAAGTTGTTTCAGTATCTCTAATTCATTTCTTGTAAAATTAAGCAGCTAAATACACAAACTATTAGCAAAGATGTAATCAAACTTCGGGAACTGTTCAGTCCCTACTGTCACAATTGTGATAGTACACACAAATCAATCTGATTTGTGTTTTTAGATTGACATTCCATATACTTTAACACAACAAAATATGAATTCATGGAAATAACTGATGATAATTGTGTTTGCTACACTGATAAATGTAACACAACAATAACTTGAGTCAAAATATAACTTGCATTCAAGGAATTAAACAGCGGTGTGGCTAATCTACGCCACAAAAAAATTCCAAGAAAATTAAAGTAGCAACTAGAAACTGTCAAAATTATGTGAGGCCAGTCTGATACTCTCCAAGTGTGAATCACGTAATAAAATAGCATTGTGAAAAAAGTGTTAAAATTGTGACACTGGTACAAAAGAGATATCACAATGAAATTCTTAGTAATAAATATTTTCAGCCAAATAGTAAAACAAGATATCAAATAATACCAATAACTAAAATGAAAAGCAGGCTTTAATTAGCAAAAATAGTTGTATTAAAGTCATGAGAACATTTTATCTCTTGCCAGACAATGCCCAAAAGTTGAAAGTAACAAGAAAAAAATTCATAAAGAAGCTAATAGAAAAAAATAACTAAAGATATATTCATGTGAAAAAGATAAATATATAAAACACAGACTAGCAAATTGCCTCATATATGTATTGGGATAGTTTTTGTTTTTAAGTTACTGTATAAGTTTCCAGTCCATGTACAGTGAGAATGATCCTTCTGTGGCTATTATACATATGATACATGTAAAGATGTATACTGGTAAATAAAATTCAAATAGAATAATAGAAGTGAAAATAAAGAACAAATTATCCAATATTTATAGGTTCAGGCACTGTACCCACAGTAGTGACAGCATGGCACAGTGCAAAGATGAGGCATTGAGAGTAAATTATGTTAAAGTAAGGCAAGAAACTTATTTAAAACCTAGGACTCAAGTTGGCTAATCCATCAAGTTGTCATTTAATGAAAAACACACATTTGCTTCCTAGAATATTTTACTGTGTCCTCACCTTCAGCCACACTTGGTGAAGCTGTTTTAATTAAAGGATTCGGAAATCCCATGGCCTTCCTCAATCTAACAATCAAACCAGGATTTCGGATCTGCTCAGCAATAACGTTACGGTCAGTTTTAAAACCTCTTACTTGAATACCTGAAAAAAGAAAAATATTAAGTACTTACACGAACAATAAAACTTAGGGAGTAGAAAACTTCATACTACTCTTAATTTAATCAATTAATAATAGTTTTAAAAATTCAAAAGTATGAAGTTCATACAACAAAAGAAATCTTAAATCTCTGTCAATGCAATACTAAAAATAAAGCTTACTTGTTTTTGAAAAACTCATATTACATAACTTAATATAATACTAAGTAACAGTTCATTCAATAAATTTATCATTCATTGACATTACAATATTCAATAATGTAGTACCAACCAATTTAAATTCAGCAAATTCTCATAAATTTTACGGGGAAAAAAATTCCTGGATGTTTTCTGCTTCTTCCAGTTATTTCCATTAACATTGAAAGAATATTTATTTCATGTTCTAGTCCTTTATAAATCTCATTTATCCTATATTAACCAAATTAAATTCTAAGAAACAAAGA
Organism: Laupala kohalensis; assembly: GCA_002313205.1. Lineage (NCBI taxonomy): Eukaryota > Metazoa > Arthropoda > Insecta > Orthoptera > Trigonidiidae > Laupala > Laupala kohalensis. Next base: position 259,077 of record NNCF01127236.1, read on the forward strand.
ATAAATTTACATATCAAATACCAGTCTCATGTAAAATGTATTCTCTGTTTCAATTTCTTATGTAAGTGTTAAATTAATGATCCATTTTATCTACAGCTTATGAGAATTGCCTTCAATAAGAGAAAAAGAAGTGTAAAAATCAAAAAGAAAAATGTAGAAGTATTTTGGAAATGTTCAAAATTCTTTAATCACAATTATAGATGACATAAATGGTTCGGCTCAATAATAAAACTCCATATAAACTCTTAAATATTAGTTTGTTTATTGCAATATTCTTCAAAGTTAAAATAGTATAACAGGTATCAATCTACAACAATAACTTTCTTAAAAATTGTAATAAATAAATAAAGTTAAAAAGCAAGGGACTTACAATTATAAATAAACTATTCAAATTGCAGTAACTTGATATTATGATTATCCAAATCCCTTACACACAATATCCTTAAATATAATTATCCAAATACCTTATCACAAATATTAAATACTTGGCACAATGAACTAAATGGGAATTCAAATAAAATTGAAAAACAATCCTCAACTTCAAAACTTTAAAATACTACTGTTAAATTAGCTTTGCCAAAGCTGAAATTTCAAAACAACTATTTTTATTCCCTCAATTTCAAATAATACTACAGGTAACTAAGTAAAATACACATATAGTTACACATTAATTCAAAAATAAAATAATAATAATAATAATAACAATATTCAAGATCAAATGCAAGAAAGCACAGGAATTTAATTTGAAATAATATATAATATGATCTGTATAATGAAATAATTTTACAGAAGATAAATAAAAAGGGATAAACAAAAAGACAACAAATAAATAAATATGTAAACTAAATCTATATACAAGAAAATTTAAAAATATCTGTATATGAGCAAGTTCTTCAATACGGGATGAAAATACATGGTACAAAATATATGAAAAGTGAAATATATTACCTATGTGATTTTATTTGCTAAGTTTTGTGGATTTATATTGTAAAAAGAGGTTAAAAGATCTGAAAAGATTTGAGAAAACAATGCAGTAACTAAACAGAAATGTAGAACAAAAATATCTTACCTAAAGTGACTGGCCTATCAAGAAGTAAGGAATGTATAATTCTCCTGTACACCTTGAAAGGAATTAACAATGGAGCACCATGAACTTTGGTACAGATAGTTTCAGATGAACAGTTTTTATTTTCTGAAAATGTATCCCCAGAAACAAACGAAATTTTCCAAGGCCAAGAAGTCTTATATCTTGAAATTGGTTGACTAAGAATAAGATACCAGGTAGATAGCTTGTCATACTCAATAAATTTTAATTTATTAAAATCACTAGATAGAGAACAGTCTGAAAAATTTCTCAAGGCCTAAAATAAAAAAAAACATTTAATTAATGGTACATTAAATATACATTTATGTCAATTACATAATAAGTTATTAAATTTATCTTGTTTATATGATTATGAATTCAACAACATACTTCATTGAAACTATCGCTACATAAGTTAATTTCATGATCCACATGCTCTCTTCCATTCACTCGAACTGTCTTTTGGTGTCTAACTGATAAAGGTGATAAACTAGGCCCTCTGGACCCCAAAGCTGAGGTGAATTGTGATAGATGAAACAAAACCTAGAAATTAAAAAATTACAAATTTATTTTGCAACAATATGTAATACATTATTAGCATAAATAGAAATTTCACGTTCATGCGATTCTTACCTGATTTTGAGTTTGTAAGGAAAACATGGATATTAATATCAGCCAACTTATTCATAAAATACGAGAATATTACTTCTTCAAGTAATGGTTATTAGTCAAACAATGTTCTCCGTCAAGGATTGTCCGGATTTCGTCACTTTTGGACTGCGCGCATAGTGTTAGTCAATCGTTTTATTGCATTGCCCAGTAGGGGCAACATTAGGCAATGAATGATCACAGCAAGGAGACAGCTTCGTGAACAGAGAGTAAACAATGTGCAGATTGCATGTATTTATTTCGGTGGGTCCAGTTCTGAAATTTAACTTCGTTAATCGTTACTCCGTGACTCAAAGTGTTAACTTCGTTAATCAATTAGGCGTTAGTTTGTTGAAAATTTGAAGGAAGTTCAAGTGAGCCGTACAAAGTTAATTGAATATTTTACTTGTCAAATCAGTTAAATAATCAATAATTCTATGTTAGTCAAACACGCAATAGTGCAAGCGAACTTTATACACATGGAATAATTCCACCATGAATACAGAGACCGACAGTTTTGGGACAGAAGCTGTCCGCTGAGCTGGCACTTGAGTGCGATAGTCAGAGCGAGCGACGACAGCCAACTCATCGCCGAGGACAGTTACAACTTATATATTGTTGTAATATATAAGTGATATGACAGTTATTACGTATATTATTGAAAATGTGATTATCTTTATAACTCATGAATTTTTATAATAAATGCTTCGTTAGTCAAATTAATACATTTTTGAACATGTCATATTTAATAATCTTTTGATTTATGTCAGTTACTTAAGGATCTAAATTACTATAATTATCTGTCTTACGGTTAAAAAATATTTATTTTCCTTAATTATGAAATTCTTTTGAATTACATCGAACCCACATTGCATATAATTATTTTTCTCACAAATTACTTTGATAACATATTTTTGGAATAATGTCAAAGAAATGAGCAAATTGATGATGACGGCGATAGCGGACCCGTAAGACCTATGGAGTGGGGAAGGGGGGGTCTTTGGGCCTCACAGTGATAAAATAATTTAGAAAATGAAAAACAATTTAATTATTGTCGTAAGTGTATTTCTTCAACATAAACAGAGTAGAAACAAATTTTCATAACAAGCTTTATATTGAACATACGATTTAATTTAAATAAGGTATAATACAAAAATTTTATTAACAACAATTTGTATATAAGTCAGACAGGAAGTCAAGTTTAGTGGGTACGCATAGATTGGGTTGTTCGCCACTCCAGCTTAGCGCATCGCAACACAAGCGCGGGAAATATAAACGTAGGAATTCTAAGAACTCTCTCTTGCGTTTCTGTTACCGGCAAAAAAAAAAAAAAAAAGAAATCAGACAACATAGCAAAGGCAGCAGGAAATTGCAGTCAGACAGATAGCTAGATAAACCATAAAAACGAAGACTTTTGAGTAAAATTATAAATAGTAACAATAAGTAAATGCAAATTATGTTTTATACTGACATTTTTAAGAGTTCATTTAATGAATACGTGATAATTGGGTAAAATTATATGTCACGAGACCATTTTATTTGAGAGGAGTGGGTTCCACGAAATATCTTGCAGGGGGCGGTGCGAATCCTTATTAGTATATGTTGGCATGACTGATTAAGAGAATTTAATGTTATTATTTCAAGTTGTCTTAAGTATTATTAAACTATTGAATTTCAATCTCTATTCTTGTGCTTCTTTAGTACGCACGCATTATTTAAATATTTATACACTCCAATTCTATCTAGAAGAGTTGTAGTGTATCAAGAAGAATCTTGTGTATCAAGAAGAATCTTGTGAGGACCCAGTTGTGGTTCTCACCACCAAATAAAGGCATCATTATTTTATACCAACAAAAAGTGGTATTTTAACCTATTATATTCGTAAATTTTTAGTGGTTTTCGCAGGAAAATTGACAAACAGATCGAAAGTTAAGTACCTAAACTCGAGCGAATAATATGCACAAACAGTTTAAGAAGAAGAAAAATTAATAGTGTGTAAATGAATCAATTTATAGTACAATGTTTGACAAAAATCACTTACCTCTGTTTTAATTCCCCCAACATTACCTTGTCCTAACATTTACGTAATGTATTTAAGACGCAACAGCTTGTTACATAATCCGCTTTGCATTTTCAAATTCCAATATTCGCATACACACAATAAAAACATAGGGTATTTGTTTACTGATGTACCGTCTTTTATCTTCTAATGATCTTACGTGGTGGGCAGCAAATTATCCGGAATTGATTTTATATTCTCAACCGATTCGAACATTCTTGGACTTAAATGTAAGGCCTGACTTTGCTCACCCTTAGTTTTTGAACAGCTCATCAATGAAAATATTTTCTAAATTATAGACACTCCGGCTGGGCGTACATCCTATTAATATGATCACGGAATAATTAAACTATGTTTTATCGATGTGTGTGGACTTCCCCGACTTCGCTCACCCACTACTTTTGAGTGTAATAGCTTGTTTTCGCAATAAAATATAAAAAACGGAAACATTATTTATTACGCATTCGCGTCGGCATTTATTACATATCCGGCAGAGAATTCGCGCGTAATTTGAATTCTGTCACGGTACCAATACATCATGAATATGCTCCAATACTCCGCCGGTATAACGGATGCTGTGCTACTCTCCAGGCATGGCCTCCTACAATTGTAGGAAGCCATGCTTCAGGGGTAAATGCTTGATGGCGTATTTTACAAAGCACTCTAAAGGCATTAACTGCAAAACAGATTATGGGAAAATATGATATTAATTACAAAGCTCAATGAAGAAGTATAATATAGTAATTAGAATAGAAGCGTAATATATTATATCAGTTACAACATAATACGAAAAAAAAAAAATAATGTGTAAAAATTGCGGGGGCAGTATTTTAAAATCTCATGGGAATAGTAATCTTACTTTTGCTTTGAAGGTCTAGTGTGCATAATGTCAACCACATCAGAATAAAACTGTATATTTGTATACAAGACAATGTAAAACTACAATATACAATTGTACCACAGTACAATACAATGTAAGACAGTACAATACAATGTTCATATAGTATATGCATATGGATTGTAATTACTGCAATTACACTTTAGATTACCTGGTGAAAAAGTAAGTCGTATACAGGCTAAAGAAGTTCTCGTAATAGACACACACCACTTTTTACTGCAGTCAATCGGTTTTAAAAGTTTATCGCTATGACAACATTAACAGTTAACGTTTCTTAGTTATGACGTAATCAAGTATTTATCTCTGCAGAATAGCACCCGCCGTACTGACTGAATATTTGAGTTTGTCCACGTTGTGTTGGTACTGGAAGAATTCAAATTACGCGCTAATTCTCTGCTGGATATGAAACAAGTGCCGACGCGCACGCGTAATGAACAATGTTTCCGTTTTTTATATTTTATTGCAAAAACAAGCAATTACACTCAAAAGTAGTGGGTGAGCAAAGTCGGGGAAATCCACATACATTGTTTCATTATTCCGTGATCATATTAACAGGATGTACGCTCAGCCAGAGTGTCCATAATTTAGAAAACATTTTCATTGATGAACTGTTAAAAAACTAAGGATGAGCAAAGTACAAAATTGCGTGAGCAAAATTGAGCAAAGTCAGACCTTTCGTTTGAGTCCAAGAATGTTCGAATCGGTTGAGAATAAAAAATTCATTCCAGCTAACTTCATGGAACCGTGGACCGTATAAGAACTTAAATTATTTAAGTATAACCTCATGTCGTCTTTATGATGCGGTGAGGTTCAGGCCATGAGACCACCTTCTCCTAAGCATATATTGCATTGAAGAATGCAATTTGATGGGCGTGAACCTAAAATGAACCGCTTTGTTTAACTCGTGAATAATTTGTAGTCAAATAGTAATCTGATCTTCTCTTCTAACACTGGAAAATACAACTATTTTATTATTTAAATCGGATATCGAACTGTACTGACCAGGCAGGGAAAAGACACAAACATACGCGCTGAAACGAAACGTAACGACGAACTGTTCTTATGAATGATAGACTATATCTCATTTTATTCTTTTACCAGCCCCATCACATAACATCCTAATATTAGGTTTGTGCCAGTTATGACTGCTAAAGCGTAGCGTATTATCATCATCGAGCATCGAACATTGACCATGTAGCATTGAAAAGCAAAAAAAAAGACTCTCCAATTAATAATGTAGCTCTAGTGGTTCGTTCATTGTCTTTAGGGTGGAAAGACCTAAAAAGCAAGCCCAAACGAGAGCTCTGGGTAATAAAATTATGTGACACAATACTGTGGCCGCTGAAAATGTTTCGTCAATGCGTAATTGTAAAATAATATTTCGATAAAATTAACTTTTCGATAAAATAAACTTGGATAAAATAATCTTTTGGATAAAAGTGGTCCAGTTGTGGATGTGCAAAAGGTCTATTTAACGCAATAATACTTCAATTGAAAATTTTTAATACAATTAATAATTGCTACCTCCTTATGCTTGTATACCCTTATAACTTACGCTTCCTAGAGTTCGCAAGCACAAATGGCAAACAAGGAAATCTGCATAGGTGTAAATAGATGTTTCGTTTGAACCAAGTCGTTTATTCCAACTGATATACTTCAATTAATTCCCTAGTAAGCTAAGAAAAAAAATTCAAACAAAAATGCACAAAAAATATGCTAGGAAAAGTATAATTTTCGTTTGAAGTATTGAAGAAGATGCCCTGGATCACACGAACTTGAAACAACAGCCCACCACTCCTAGATCTTACCTCGATGTGAATTTGCCATCTGCCCTTGGTGACTGTCAGCGATTTCGAGTTCCCCTTACTGGCATTCAGGTAATGTTGGGAGCGCAATGTTGTCTGTCTGCGTGATAAGAACTGTGAGAAAGCGAACCCTGGGGACGATTCAGCAGACAAAAGAAATGCCAATGAGTATTGCGGGAAGTAAATTAAGCGATTGAAAGAAGCAATAAGAACTGAAATAAATGTTGAAAGCTCCTCAAATATGAAGGATGAGAACAAAGAAAGAATAAAGGAGTTACAAAGTAGGAATTAAGAAAGTACAAATTAATGTTCGACCCATAACTAATTCTTGTTTAAAGGACCTATATTTTTTTGTTATTTACATCAATTTAATATCAAAACTCGGTAATTTATTTTTATGGCAAGAAGTATTTTTAATTTCTCCACATTTGGACGAGTGCCGAAGTTTTATCACAAAATACTTTCATAATCTAATACTTTCAATATTGCATCTTCGTTAATTCTTAACACATCTGGGAAACTAGTAGGATGATTCTTACCCAGCAGGAAAGGAAAATATACTTATGATTACATGTACTTTTATTAAGATAGTAATATATACTTTTCCTACATTGATGCAAGTCCAGTTAAACCTACAATCACACAATTAATTAATATTTTCTCAAGAATTTACCACGTTTAGTTAAAATTATTGTATTCATACCTGAAAACTTAACGCAAATACTATTAGGCTGTCTGATTATTCGAAAATAGTAATTTTTGCTCAATTTTCTAGATAAATATAGGGATATCGGTGCATTTAAAAACATTTTAATGCAGGTTTTTACATATCTACACATAATGAACCTTGAATAATTCACTGATACACTTTTTAGATTATATTTTCTTGCTGACATTAGGAAGGTGTCACAATGTTATTGCAATATGATATGACAATACGAGCTACCAAAACTACATTTAAAGGAAAACTGAAACACGAACATGCGTAACACTTCACTTTTTAACACAGCTTTTCCTCACTTCACTTTTTCAAACACATCTCCACACTCATTTAATTCTATCTCGAATTCACTTGAACACATTCAAAACGTTGTACCTCATAATTCATCTTGTATGTGGATATCGAAACTATTTTCCAAAGGATGATAGAAATCATGGATTGGAGGACGCGGAATCATATAAGTGATGCGCCTTCCACCCAGTTCAGGGCAGAAGAACTCCACTGGAACGTTGTGTAGAAAACACCATGAGTCCAAATGATAGTCGCTGACTTGGTCCTCGGTCTGCGCCAATGACACTTGGACCTCAAGAATCACTGTTATTTCGTTGCCAGCCTGGATCTCGTGAGCATTTCTGTCGACCATGTAGAACGACCAAGGGGTTATAGAATCACGGAGATGAACTTCAGCTTTCTTCTCGTACAACAAAGCGTGGGGATTGATCATTCTGCTCCGACGAACTACGGCGTCTTCTTCCATACTCAGGGGTGAGAAGGCGCGTATATGTACGTTTCCTGTAAGAACACGTACCAGTCCCACGGCTCTTGGATGTCCATGCAGAGGAATAACTGCTCTTGGATTCAAAACGAATATACTTGCGCTGATGTTCCGGCTGTGAGTCAGTGGCAACAAAGCGCACGGGAAAGTGGGGAGATTATGATGAAGCGCCATCATCGCATATCTCATTTTACTCATAATGAGAGAAGGCTGAATAATACGCAAGTTTTCTACCATGAAGAAGGATTCCATCGCATGTAGCATAGAAAGGAGAATAGTTTCTTCAGTAGAGAGTCGAAATGATGGCGGCTCGGTGTGATGAGGATTTGGCATCTCGATAGGACTACTAGATGACGAACTCGCAGTATCAGTTTCCTCATCATCCGTCCCAGGAGTTTCTTCTTTCTTGACAGAAACATTTTCTTTTCTTTCAGGTATTCCATCATCCATTGAAGACCCTTGGTCCATAGTTGCTGGTCCGACACTGCTTGAAGACGTGTTCTTACTGCAGCAAGGTTGTTCGGTCACATTTACATTTTCAAAGCACATCTTGCTCGTTCCTGGCTGATCCGTAGATGTAAGAAACATCTCATTTTGCATAGGAAGCTGGCCCCTCACACTTGAGTGCATGTACATGTCTCCTTGGTCATATTCAGACGGTCGATTCCTTTTAGGAGAGAGTTTTCTCCTCTTAGCTGATGTATTTATCTGTTCAAGCTCATCCCACTTCTCAGGAGACTCACCGTCTTCCCCGCAAGGACTGTTCATCATCTCTGAAAGTTCCCTTTTAATCGGGGGCTTGTCGGATGCCATTGATGATGCACGAGAGAGCGTTCTGGATGTTGAGAACCGTTTTAAAGACGCGTACTAGAGCGACTGCTGGATGGGTATACTGCGAATTGCTACGATCGGAAGAGTAGCACAGCGCATGCGCGGATCAGTCTCCGCGCATGCGCGTCAAGCAGTTCGCGCAGAATATTCCAGACTAAATTCTTTCCGTTCGTAACAGATAGTAACGGAATGTTAGATTCTGTATTTTGTAAAAGGTTGTGTAAATGTGCATCATCCTAGATCGTTCAATTCCTTTTGAGGCATGTGGAAGATTAACCGCGTCCACATTTCGACAACGATCATTTACTTATCCACTATAATAAATTATATTCACTTTTGATTTTAAATTCTTCACATACTTTTTAATTGTCTTTTCAGTTTTTATTTTCTTTCTCTCTCAATAATATTCCATGTCTGCCTTTCTTTATCATTACCCTAGGCTCTCGGGACAATTGAAAAAGTTAGCCATGAAAAACTTCAACCAAACGCAGTGGAATTGAAATCTGGCAGCCATATTAATTCAGGAAACAAATAGTATTTATTCAATTCGGAACTACGATAGTCATACTCAAGACCATTTTTCAAATACATTGTTTCAATAAAAACGTCATAACTCATGATTCTCAGTTTTTATTGAACCATAATTCATAAAATTACAGTTATTGTAACTATTTTTAATATAAACAGAATAACACTATTGAATGATTCATAAATAGTTATGTTCTAGAGTACCGCCTGGCACTATCATGCACCCTTCATACGAGTAATTCATTTCGATCAAAGCAAACATGTGAAGTTTAAGAATCCTGTTTCGAATTCAGATATCGTACAACAATCTGTGTATCTGATTCCCCAAGGAACAGATCTACACCTTTCGTAGTTCGAACGAATGTTTTAAAAGAAAATATTAAAACCAAAAATTAAAATTAAGTGAAATATGAGAGGCAAAATCTACACATTCCTTCAAACTATGAAACTAGAAGCAATTCTCCTCTCTTTAATTTTCAAAAGAAGATGTCACCCCCCTTTTGTGTATGAGGTAACTACAGCTTTTCCGATGGAGTCTGTGCAATAAGACATCAAATATTTCGGCACAAAATGTGTTGTATTCAATATTATTCATTTGCTATGCCAGTACGAAAAGATATGTATTTGTGGCTTGGCAGCATGCTTCGCCCGACTTAGGTCACTCGTTCCTTCTGAGAAGGCAAAGACTTCTGTTTATTAAGCGACGCAATCGCCTGGTTGCCATGACGACCATTGCAACTCGCTTCAGAACAGATAGACGAGTGTATTCTCCTGGCTGCCAAGGAAAATTATCCAACAAAATCAATCACATTAATCTGCAAATTTGCAGCTTTTTGTTTTTTTAGTAAAGGGTTGCATTGGAATAGATTTTTTCTTAAAGCTCGAAGAGACCATGAAAATTACGTATTACGTCGGCATTTCACAAAGTTTGGAAATACGAAAATTTTAAAAATACTTAACATTTTAATGATAAATAATCGTAAAGTTCTCCTCAAAAAATATTGAAAAAATATGCAAAATTTTGCATCGTTACATTTCAAAACCAAAGTTATGGTGAGATGATGAAAGTGAGCCGGTTATTTTGCCACGTAAAGTACATTATATAACACAGTATCTAATAATTACTATTCCTATATTTCGAGCTTTATTTTTTAATTGATATACTTCTACGCTCTAAATTCTCACGTATTTGTTGTTAAAGGAAAACGTCGATTTGGAAACACACAGAAACAAGGACGTATGCAGGCAAGATGGGGCAGTTACCTCACCTTAAGAGTTACGAGTGATACTCAACTTTCCGTATAGAACATTTAGTAAAAGAAGTAGTTGAAAAATTTGTAACTAATCCTCACAAACTATTGTTTAAAAATTTATTCTGTTAAATAAATAGTTTTTTTAATGCTAATGTTATTGTTGTATGGTATTCAATTCTCTTTGGTATATATTGAATTCAGAAATCTTCCCCGCCTTACGTTTTGAGCTGGATACGCCCTTACATAGAAATCTCTTAAATTGCGGTGAACCTCACCGCCAGGTAACAAATTACTTACGTTATGCTGAATGAATGGCGCAGTTGGTTAGCGCATGAGTGCGTTAAGCTCAGGTCCCGAGTTCGAATCTCGGTCCCATCTCCCATTTCATTCAACATAACATAATTAAGTCGATTTCAATTCTCTTAACACTTAGATAAATCCAGCTTCTATGATAACCTCATGCGCGCAAGCAGATCATATACCGGAACTATTTTGGGAATAATTTGAGACTTGAGTGTGTATCTTCATTTTTCTGGCATCTAGGACTTCTGCACAGTCTGATTGGGATGGGAGTCGCTGACTGCTGTGCGAGGTTGATCGTCAGTTTCCTGGAGTAGGTTCCGAGTTAATCACTCGGGCTCTGACCCGGGGACTTAGCCCTGCCGATTCGAAGTTTGCGCCCTGAGACCTCCTCCCCGAATCCGAAACGCAGATACTTCAGCAACGCTGCCGGCCGATCGTGCGACGTGCCTGCCGGTCGCTGGAGAAGGCGTTGGGAGAGGGGTACAATGCGCCGGGGCTACAGCGGCTGCGGACCGACCGACGGAAGGTTACACACCGCCGCTGTTGTCTCACCTACACATTCCGACTGCTCCTCCGGGAAGATTCAGCTGCTTCTCACAAGCTAAATTGAAAATTATTTTCATGTTTTTGTTTTGCTTTATTTGTGTTTAATTTAAAAATTTAATTTTTATAGGTTTATTGGTATTTTCATAAAAAATAATTGTTATGCAAAGTAAAACAATAAAGTAACCCTCTCCCCGCAACCTAGGGGTCCAAAGAGGCCTCAAGACGTTAAAATAAAATTCATAAAATAAAAAATGTAATAGTGCTTTTAAAACTACAAAGCCCCCAAAGAAAACCTTTCTTTCCCTATTAAAAATAAAGGATACTAAATGCCGGTTGGAGGCTTCAACCGAACGAAAACGCATGACGCTTTTGATGGACTCCCAAAAATGTCAAATGGGGGCTCTAAATAAGACAATTCAAACTCCACGTATAAACAGTTTTTTATCTTTTGTAGTAAAATTCTTGAAAATATTTTGCCATTCTAGCAATAAACGATTAAAATAATAGTGTTCTTGCTAAGTTGTTCTTAATAATACAGAATTCTTTGAAGGTTGAAAATGCTTTTGTTTCCTTTCAACCACTGTGAATAAAAACACTTTTTCTTTCCATAACAATTTATTAGCTACAAAAACAAAGTTTGTTAGGAAATACATAACATTAGTCAAAAATTGCGCTAAAACCGCTCTCGGTTTTCATTTCACAATATGCGAATAATTCGCAATGTTCTGTTCTTTACCAACTGCACGTTAAATAAAATGTTATAAATGTGACTAGTTGCATAATTACTGCTGAGACAGTCTAGTTAGTAAACTGTCTCCTCTCTCTCTTTCGCAATTGCTAAAGTATTCATTATGTCTTACACATGGTCCTAACCAAAGATTGAAAAACAGCAACTCATGTAATCAACCTCTCCTAATCGGCTTTTGACGATTGATCGGAGTAGAGCCGGAAGCTAATCAACCTCTCCGACTACCATTAGAGAAATAATGTATCCTAGTTTAAATTGGCATGAAATTAACTAGTCTTACGTAACAGTGACGACTAATTTTTCTCGAGTAAAACACATAAATAAAACAAAATTTCTACCCCAGTTCTAAGTAGCAAACCCACAGTATTTAAAAAGATTGGGTCAATAAATCAGGATACATATATACTTTGGGAAGGTACCGTATCTGTTGCGGGACGTCGTACAACTGTGGCTCAAAAACAATCGGTAAGATTAGGATTGGCCGACTGTGGCAGTTTTTATATCAATGTGCGAATATGGTAATTATATGATAAATCTTGACTATTCGACTCAAAAATAACAAGACGTGATATACATCCGAATGTGAATCATCTGTTAGTAATACGCTGACTTCTCGGATGAGGAAAACACTTTCTCCAGAACATTCAATAAGGACCTCACATAGTCGGAAATTTTTGAAATTTCATCTCTCCACTTCACCAAAATTGTTAGGGTAATTCAATTTAATTGCCTTATCTTCAAACTCTCCCGGAAAACATTGATCATAATTTTGTGCAGCGAACATAGCTACACGACTCTTGTTGCAATAAACGTAATCAATCGAGTCTTATTTCAGATTCCCTATAAGTTTATTCTCTTATTTTAGACTCCCTATAATGCAATACAACCACATAGCAACGCCGGGTTATATAAAACTTATGTTTCCTGTTAATTTTCTACGTCATGTTATAGATTTAGGAATCGATAATACGACATAGGAAATTAACAGGAAACATTCTGGAGAATAAAATATCAGTTTTGAATGACAAACATTTTGGAAAGATAAAAGTCACTTAAGATGGAAAGAACGAGTAATTGGGTTTCTGATTGAAAGGACTAAAACGAAAAGATATTAAACGACTTAGTCTCTTTCGAAAATTGAAATTGGCACAAATCATTTTTTCCGACCCGATTATATATATAAAAATAATTATTGTATGTTTCGGCTACAGCCACAGACGATTCATGAATCTTAGTCGACACTTTGCTTTCCCTTGCAACATGATTATTCAAAACTAGTGACTTCGGGTTCAGCACACAATTATGGAATGTATTTCAGAAAATTTATGGTTAAGGAAAACTCCAAAATGTGCCTTTAGACGGGTAACTGAGAATAGTATCCTAGACTACACATTATTTCCAAAGATCTCCTGAAAACTACTCAAAATCCAAGCGTCTTTCAACAGTCTCTCCACTGAGACTCGCAGTGGGTTCACAAATAAATTTGTCCTCATCTAAGATGGGATTACCAGGAAAAATGTCGAGACCAATCGCAGAAGTAGGTGAATTCTGAAAAAGAAAAGTATTCATCAATTCAACGCAAAACAATCCAAAAGATTATTATCTATATAAAATACTAGAAAACATAATAGTATTTAAAAATTTTGTTATTGCACCTAAATCACACAAATTGCGAATATAATTAGTACCGAAAATGAGCAAAAACAAAATAATATAAAAAGTATATAAAAATATAAACTTGCTGAAATATTTACTATGAAATTATTCATTGTATGCAATATTCACCGCACGGAAAATTGGAGTATTGAGGAATTATAATGGCAGACGAAAAATGATTGGATTTGAATGTTCAAACTGTAACATAACGCTTTTGTGACTAACGTCCATCTCAAGTTACGCAAATCACATTGAGCATTACACACTAAGTCATTAACATCAGCTCCTCAGACATGAATCACCAACTTCCTTAGACACTGTAAAAAAGTCAAAAACAACACTGTGAAGCTGGCACAACCATTACGTCCCAATAAAAAATATACGGACATATTTAGTAACAATTAATTACTAATTAAAAAATACTAGTGTTGAAATCACATTTATTTCTCTTATCAAACCAAAAGTAAACGTGAGATGTTAATGAAGGTAGTGAATAGGTGCAAAGGACAACAACTTGCAGGACACTGCGTAATGCGTCGTGTTTGCAAAGAAGGAGTTAAATTACGCAGGATTTTATTTCAGTTAAGGCTACAAATATATTTTATACATTTCAATAAAACACATTTATAAGATATTTATATTTTGGAAATTACTTGTCATTTATAACTTCATTGCCTAAACACAAGAATTGAAATGTAATAATTTAACAAACATTTCTTATTACAAAAAATTAAAATGTAATTTTATTTTAGTTGAGGCATCAGACATGTATTATAATCTTTAAATAATACTCATTTAGACAACATTTCTATTTTCAAAATATTATTAAGAAATTAATTCCCTATATAGAACAAAGTTAAACATGTTCTCATATAAATAATTAGCTGAGTACCCGTGGCTTTGTTCGCGTGAATTTTGTAATATGTCTGCAACGTTATTCTTTCTCTTATTGATATCCAGTGAAAAAAAGTCATCCATGAATGGTGGAGGCTTGGTAGTTTTGGTGTGTATCAATCTCTCGATGTAATTAAGAAAACGTTTCAAGAAAACAATTTCTCATTTCACCTCCTTAAGGACAAATTTTCGTAAAATTCTTTCTTACCTGACATTTTCGATAATTTTTCGTGTCACGCTCTTCCCAATCCTCACCTTTAGAGGTGTCGTGCATAATGTACACAATGTAGGAATATAATGTCATTGGAAATACGATTATTCATCTTAGAATTCACAAAAACCGTGGACTCTGTCTTTTTACGTTATTTTTACGTCCCACCCTTCCCACCCCAGCTCTAAGGTTACCGTGTCACAATATGATATCAACTTAAACTTAGCGGTATTTGTAGTTTAAAAATCTCATCAACCCTAATACTATGAATCCAATGCAAGTTTCATATGTTTCTATTTCAAAATTAGTTTTCAATTCTTGTTATCCATAAACCATTTGCACACTCTCACCCCCATCCCCACCGAAGAGGTGCTAGTGTTGTGTTTGTTTCATAAGGGCTGAGTTCAGACTTACAGGAAATTGGGATTTCACTATCTCTTCAGCGCCGCAGAAAATTATGGACTCCACTAGTAGGTCATATTCGACATTTTTTTCGTGGCATCCACTTCCCTTGGGGTGCTGGAGTATATACGGGCTGATTGTGAACTTTGAAGTCTTTGAGAATGTCAGTACTAATTTCAGCGGTTCCAAAAACTACAATCTCAACACTAATATTGGTCACTTTCGATTATTCACTCCTTCTCACCCATAACACAAAGGATGTTTATTCCTTATAGGAGATGATCGTGTACTTATCTAGCAAAGAAGGGACTTCCTTCAGCGGTCCCAAAAATGATATATTCAATACTAATATCAGTCGCTTTTTTATGTTTACATGTCCGTCATTCTCGCTCCCAGGGATGCCAGGGGTATATTATCTGCAATGATGACAGATTGTTAACTTATAAAGCACCGGAGACGCTCTAACCCATCTCAACGGAACCGACAAGTGTGGTTACGAAACTAATATCGGATTTTTTCATTATTTTTACATGTCATCCCCTTATCACCCCCTCCCTAGTGGTGCAAGGGATGTCTTACCCCCACAGTGCTTGTTTTCATATAGTCAGTCATCTGTGTATGAAGTTCGGTAGAAATTGTTCCAGGCACTCGAGTTATCGTGGGGGATACAAACACAACATTCCAACCCCGATTTCATCCCCCGTTAGGTGTGTATTTTCGTAAAATCGTTTCGTAGCGGATGTCTACATCTTAAAAGGAATCTATTTGCCAGATTTCAAGTTTGTAGGATTTTTAGTTTCTGATATTTCGTGAGTAGTCCGTGAGAGGTATTTCGCTTATATATATTTTCGAAAAAAAGCAATTTTTTACCTGTCACAGGTGTGACANATATAATAGTTATATTAAAACACGCGTGTATTGGAATGAAACAATGTGTCAAAATTTCAATCGACAGACTGCTTTTCGAGTTTTACGAACAAAAAAGCAGGTTCAATTTTTATATATAAGATGTACTTTACTGACAAAAACTATTTATTAATTGTCCAACTACAGTGAACATAAGGAATTATTATCATTTTATTTGCAAGATGAGAGTGAGTTACAACACCAGATACCCAATTTCACTTGTTTTCTTTAGTTTGAAAATAAAAACATTTTCGTAGAACGAGTTCTAAATATACCAATATATTTTTGTTTACGGCAATTTCGCTATAAGTCTTTAATTTATAAGTAAAATTTACTACGAAGTATTTTCCATGTATTTGTTCTCCATTCTCAAGGACCGCGTAAAAACATCTTCATATTTCTAAAGACAAGATTTCAGTACTCACATTAATTAGTAACCATTTCATACATCTCGTTTTGAAATTTTTGTTATTGTTCCAACTTTACTGTGAAGTCAAGAGTAATTAATATGGTTTAGCGTAATTATTTAGTAATTAAATAGTATTAAATTAGGCGTGTAAAGCAGAATTTTTACAAAACATTACAATTAAATTGACTCAAAAGTGTTCTGCATTGACAGTTACAATTGAGGTGTGAAGAGAATATGTGATAAAAGCCCAAAAGCATAGTTTGAAAAAAAAGAGAAATTTGTAAAGACAAGAAATAAAAATATTTATGAACTAACATATTTATTGTAGATATGGTTACTTAAGTAAGTAACAAACACATTTTTTTTTCACGCAAACAGTATTCTGGCTGCGTTGAAGTATCAGTCGAGACAACGCACCAAACATTCTCATCCATTTTTACCCCCCTAAAAAACGAAATATCGAAAATTCCAGAAACCAGTTTCTATGCATTCGATTTAACAATATTTACATTCAAAATCAGAGTTGATATTTCAATTACTTTGTGAGATAATAAATCATGACATTACCGAAAATAACCTACACCATTAGCACCAAAAAAATTCAAACACTTCTACCCCTTTGTATCCATCAAAAAAGAAATATTAAAAAATCAAAAACCTTTTTTTAGATATTTAAAATAAAAATTTTACATACACAAGGTCGAGATGAAATCTCAATTTGTTGAGAGACACACTTATTCTACCAATGTATGCCTTAATTGTAAATAAACAAACACAATACTCTTCATTCTGTAATAAAAGTTGCAAAATAGTGTATGGAATTGAAAAATAATGAAGAATATAACTACCAAAAATATAACAAAATAATCTCATTTTACACCTTTCATCCCTTTACATCATTAATCTCATCCATTTTACCAGAACTAGTACTGATCGTTTAAAAAAAGCATAGAACTAGTTCTGGTCAAAGAGAAACGTCCAAAACTAGTATTGGTCGTTTTGAAAATGCACAGAATTAGTTCTGGCAAAAACGCATTGCCAGAGCTAGTTTTTTCTTTCCAAGGCAGAATTCGGGTTTTGTGCGTAACAGTTATACCTACTTATATATTTAAAGATGAACGATCTCCTAAAGAACAAACGCGGATTAGTAAGAAGGGCAGAAGATTCCGATAAATATTTCGAATATATGGAAGACAATAGTCCAGAGGAAGTAACATACTTGGAGTCAACCATAAGAGACTTTGTGCTGGGTATGTTCTTACTCGTGGATATAGGTGTAAAAAACACGTTTCACGATCTTGAAGTGTCAATAATTTTTGGGAGATAAATGGAATGACACTTAAAAGAACTGATAACCCCAAAGTCAAATTCATTCTTGCTGATGGCAAATTTTCTTTTAAAAAAATGAATCTCAATGCAATCTCACCTTCTCCAGTTAATGGGGAAAAAGGTACTAAAAACGTCCTAACGCTTTCTGGCTAAGTAAATGTTCGTGGGATGCATTGGTTTTAACTCTCCTTGTTCTTATACATTTTGGTTTGATATTTTTGTATATAAATTTCAATATGATTACAATTAACCTTAATACAAGGTTGATGTATAGGTTTTATACGGTAAAATGAGAAATAAAACGTGTAAAATTAAAATTAAATTAGTAGTTTCCGGTTTCTAGGACGTTCTGATGACCTTTGAAACTACCAGTCAGGGTTTTACGGCATTTTTATCAAAATACACGTGTGTAATGGGGATATTGGGTAAATTTAAACATCAAATTATAATAAATGTACAGTACTGGAAACTAAAATCGGCCCTCGAATATATTCTAAGTCCTGCGCTCTTAGCAGTTTGGATTTGTTAGGTTTGCAACGCCACTCCCCTGCGACGGGGACGACTTTCGTTCGACTAATCGTAGGCAAACTTGAAACTGCTTCCATATTTGGCAGACCAATAGAAGATTAGTACTGGTGAATATATCCCTATTAAATCGTAAGGGGAGAAAATGATTTATTACGTCGCTATTAAAAAAATATTTCGTAATTTTTTATTGTACACGTCTTGGACTTCCATAACAAAACAATATTCTTTATGTTCTTAACTTCAATAAACTTTATTATTCTCTACATTAAAATGACATCTCAAGTTGTTGTCTCACAACGCCGTCCTAGGAAATATAAAACAAATTAAACTTCTCCGTGAAAAGATTTGCTCCTTACTGTAAAAAAAACCATTGTTTTTATTATAGAATTTGGATATCATCCAAGATATCGTGTGGACTTTTAAAAATTCGAATTAGGAATTACATATAAATATTCCTATAATTTCTGAACTTTATACAGTGGCGTGAAGACCTCAAAGCTCATTGGTATGAAGTTATGTGTATTGTCTATCGTAATTTCACATAATTTGTAATTCTTTTTACTCTTATATTTCAATCGGAACTCAAGAATTGTAGAAAACAATTGTATAAAATATAAATGAATAGCACTAAAGGTTAGTTCTAACGATATTAATAAAAAATAAATAAATTACATTTACTAGAAATATATCGATCCCAGATAAAACCCTTTGACTGAAATAGTGCAACATAAAACATGCTCAGAAAGCAATATTTCAAAAAAAAAATTAGATATCAATAAATATAACAAAAACACAAATCGCTTTTATTAAGATATTCAAATGAAATTGAGTTTTATTCACACAGATTGACTAAGTTACTTCTTTACGAGTATATAACTTTTTACGAACCAACGTGGATATTTATATTAGTGAAGATAAACATACTAATTAGACAATAAACATAATGTTTACAGCAAATTAAATTAGCAGCGACGCAGTTGACAAGATACATACAAATTTAAATATGAAGTTATTGTAAATAGTTGGTCTTAGCATTCCAGATTCAGGGTCATATTCTAAGAACTTGTTATTTTAAATCTAGAAATCTCCTCTAATTAACATAATTTTTTACCATCAATACTATAGAGAATTTAGTATTTTCAGAAGGCGTTAAACAAAAATATGAAATTACACGAATAAAGTTTTTCATTGGAATATTTATGTGATATCAGCGGAGTATTTAAATGGCGTTCTACATTTTGCTGCCTTTTAAAATAGATATTTAGATCGCAGAAGTGTTCATCCCGGACAGACCACGGAGACGCGAATGACACGTCACTTTTGTTTAAGAAATAAAACGTAGAATTAAAGAAGCTTTTATATTTGATGGTCTAATGGTAGAGCAGAAACAACGAAGAGATTCCTAATAAAACTCGCGGAGATAAATGTTGAATTTTATCATTATTAGTGGAATATTTTTTTGTTTTTAGTTATACACATTTCAAAGTATTTATAGCAAGTAATAATTATGAAGACAAAAAGCTTCATTTCTCCTTGAAATTCAATCAATTCACAATTATGTGGTCTCAATACGACATGCCATGGAATGGAATATATTGGAAATTATAGTATTGTGTAACTGAATGATGAATAATGCAGAAAAATCGCTATTGTTCCACAATAAAATTTGGATTACATTGTAAGAATTCAATCACATAAATTTGCTAGTCGAGCCGTACGTTTACGAAATATTTATATTTAAACATATATCTTGAGAATTCTCTTTAGTCAAGTCAAACTGTCTCCTTGAAGGTCTCAAAGGTGCCCATGGCATAAAGAAATAAAAGCATATTCGCATCAATTAAGATGTGTTTGTTGTAGATCCAAGTGTTTTTCGAAGATTTTATGTTATTTGCACTTATTGCTTAATAGCAAGGTAACATAAATATTATATTACGAAAGGATAAGTTTGAAAAAAGAAACGGATATCAAAACACTCTCACAAATTGGAAAGCTCTGATATATCCATAGGAGGTATTTATTCAAACACAATATTTAGACGCATGTAACTTATAAAACCCTATTCTCAAACTCAATAATGTTACTAAAGGTAGTTTTGATCTGAGCAAACACAATTAAAAAACCGCATTATTTTTATTTCAATTTCAGAATATTTTCTAGATTTATGCTGGTCACCGAAGATGAAACTTTCGTTATTTAATTCAGTAGGATTTCATATTCAGTTACACAATGTTCGGATGTAGTAGGAGTACTTTAGGTACCAACTAAAAACCTTGTCGGGGTACACTTGAATTAACAATGACATTTCTTATATTTTCACGGTAAATAATTGGGTTGGAAGATAAATTAATAAAAATCTAAAAATAAAACGACTTATTTAGATAGGGAAATAGAATCGAATACTTGATAATTATGACAGCGATCGTGCAATCACGAGGATTCAATTACAAAATTCTCCTCCACATGATTCTTTACAAATTTTATTAAGTGAACCTATAAATTATGATACTGAATTTTCGATTTACTTCCTGACAAATAACCTCAAGAGCAAAATAAGACGTACTTTGTATAAAACGTGGCAATATTTCAAAGAAGAAAAGCTCATTAACTGGCATTATACATAAGGGAACATGTCTGCGCTTGCAAGTCCGAGAAAGAGATATTGATTCTCCAGGACTAATAAATTCTCTAAAAACTTTGATTTGTTGCAAAAACAAAAGTTCTTCCGATTTGTTTTTCCCATGATGGTCAATCCCAAGAATTTAGATTGAGTGATTAGTTTACTAGAAAAGTTTTTATTTACCACGGAAACTAAAACCTTCTTATACCGAGGCCATCAAAATTACTAACTTATTCATCGGTTTAAAAAAATATTTTGTTCATAAAAAGTTCGTATTACTGAAAGTGAAACTGTTGAAGCAACAATATGATCAAAACTTTTTACAGACACGGACGTGATGATTTCCGGAACTAAAAAGGGTTTTGGTTTCAGCGTTTGTAGTGTAAAGAAACAATGGAGATGTTATTGAGAGGGAAAGTAAGAGAGCACACAAATGTGTACGGAGGGAACGGACAGATAGAATTAGCCACCAATTCCCACTCACCGTCCTTCACCAGCGGAAGAAAGGCACGGGACGGCAGGAGCGCTGTGCAGAGCAGAGGCGTGTCTCTCGCAGTGGCGGGCAAGGGGCGCCACCCGGGCCTGCCGCACGCACCACCCGCCTCTCACGCGCAGCTTCACCCGTGCACCCAGCGTCGCACGGCGCCCAAGGACCCCACGCTCCCGCCACGCACGCCGTCCCCACCTTCGACGCAGCAGTCATGCCTGTAAAATACACATGGAAAGGGGATATCGCACGGAAGTGATTGCGTCAAAGTGATAGGTCTGCCTACGCTAATTCATTCAAAAATGTCCTCGAAATTTACTCGTTGAGACATCGAGCACAACTTGAACCATGGTTTTATTCGGAGATGGGTGCTTAGAGCAGACTTGTATGAATTACTTTCTAAGATGCTTCGTATTGGTGAGATAGAGCGCGGGTTCAAACCCTGCTCGGTCAAACTAGCTGCGGTTTCCCTCACCTACTCCAGACAAATGTATGTCCGGTACAATACGTTCCATGCAACCTGCCCTGCTCTTCTACAAGAGAGTGAACTTTAGGATCCCTAGAGGAACACGTTCTAAAACACTCTTCTCAAACCCCATCCTGGCCCGGGTTTTGCTCCGGTTTTCCTTCGGGTAGAGGCGGATTTCTTATACAGGTTCTCTAGGTTTTGTCTAAGGGCATGTTTATTGTAATAATAAATCATGAATTTAGTATTATTTCAATTCTTATGATTTTTAAACACTAAACTCAGAATAATCTATAGTTCGACAATAATTTGTACATGTAAATTTTTTGCGTTAAATTACAAACATATTGACATTCTATTAGTATTAGAACTCGCAGCTAACTTTTTATCTTATCTAGGAATTTTTGCTGAAATTTTTGAATCCGCCTCTGCCTTAGGGCCCTTGATCGGAATTGATGGGATGGTCCCTTGCTTGCTTCCGGAGAGTAAATTAGTTTANCGTGGTCATACGCAGTTTGTACTGCTTTTTTGACAAAAAATTTATTATTATTATTATAATTATATTAACCCAGCCGTCTCCACGTCGTACGCATTCAACAGCTCGATGGTAAGGATCCAGCGACATGGAAATCGTATACACGAACTCTTGACTTTTTCTACTCCTCGTCTTCTACGCTGCATAAGTCAACTGACTTATGGACAATTGCAAATTTGTTTTCTTGTTAAGCTGTATTTGTTAGTACCTCTTTTTGTATCAATTTGTTAGTATCTATTTTTGTATGTTATATTTTTTAATCATTTTATACTGACTATACCGTTGGCAATAAAGAATAAAGAAAAACCCCTATATCTCTTTCCTAAATCCCGGTTCGGTGGAAGAGGTGGTCTCATGGCCTAACCCTCACTATAAGACATTGAAATAAATTTCGTATTAAGCGCAGTATATGCTTATTGTCGGTGCACGTGCTCTGAATGTTTTCCACTTTTAATATAAAATGTACTTCATACGAATATCAAGTACATTTTGGAAAATTTCTCAAAAATGGCGCCAATTTTTTAAAAATTTCAATTAACACAATTTCAAGAGACTTGAAAAATATGTAGCAAGCTGGATGTACCAAGCAAGGGAGAATACAGCAAAAGAAAACTGAGATGAAAGGTAAAATGTTGGTAAATTTGATAGAAAAACTTACTTTACATACGAAACTGCATAATCATGTATCTACAATGTAATTACA
Organism: Laupala kohalensis; assembly: GCA_002313205.1. NCBI lineage: Eukaryota > Metazoa > Arthropoda > Insecta > Orthoptera > Trigonidiidae > Laupala > Laupala kohalensis. Next base: position 282,422 of record NNCF01127236.1, read on the forward strand.
ATTACGTAACATACATTACCCAATTACGTAACATGGATCACCCAAGGGATAAGGATTTCTTCAAAAAACAAACTCCGTTTATATTATCTTTCAAAACGCTATAACCAACCACCCGAATTCCATAATTATTTTCGTAAATATAAGACTATTCTTCGAAAAGTAGTCTATGCAGCTAAAGTAATGGAAAACGACAGGCATATACTAAAATCGAACAACCGGATGAAAGCCATGTGGAATATTGTTAACAATTACACGTCAACTTCTGAAAATCGCGAAGAAAATGTTTCTTTACTAAACGATGGCAAGATCGTGTCAAATCCTCAGGACATCGCAAGTTTGTTTAATTCTCACTTCTCAGAAGTTGGTAAAATAACGAACTCAATATATCCAAATCAATGTCCTCCAATTATTACCACCCACATACCCAATTCTATGTTCACTTCCGAAACTAACGCCAGTGAAGTCATGGGAATCATCAGCTCCTTAAAAAACATTTTTCAACAGGCATAAATGATATATACCGAGTTTATTGTTAAATCTTCGTCCCACGCTATATTAAATCCACTCGTAAATATTTTTAATAGTTCTTTATCGGAAGGGGTGTTTCCCAATATATTTAAGAGAGCTAAAGTGAAACCTTTACACAAGAAAGGAAACAAACTTAATATTGGAAATTACCGACCAATATCTCTACTACCCACTTTCTCAAAAATCCTAGAAAATTTGTTCTATAAGCGTCTTCTAGATTTTTTATCAAAAAATAACATTCTCTCTGACGATCAACACGGTTTTAGGAAATCCTTTTCCACTACAAGCGCCATATTTTCCCTCTTAAACGATGTTACCACATTAGTTTTATTTATAGATAGCTTATGGATATTTATTTATAGATTTATAAAAATATATTTATAGATAGTTATTTTTTTATAAAGACTCGCTAGGCTCTTGCCTAGAGGCGGCATCTATTGAAATAATTATTCGCAAATTTAGAGTTATTTAATAGTTACAATTTATCAACAATACTTTCCGAATGATTTATAGTTTGATAATAATTCGTACTTGTGATATGACTTTTTTGTGTTTTATTAAATACAATATTTGATGGTATTAAGTTAATACTTTAACACGTGCCGAACTATTTTTATCGTTAGGTTTATGTTGAAATGTTAAATCACCTCTGTCATAGGGCCCATGATCGGAATTGATGGGATGGTCCCTTGCTTGCTTCCGGAGAGTAACTTTATTGTTAAAAAACAGTTACAAACTGCGTATGACCACGTGGAGAATAATAAACTAATTTATACATTTTTGATTTTCGTTACACATCTCGTGTCCATTTTTATTATTTCTCTTTGGCGAGAGCTCTTTCGACAGAATATCGGTCATCTTCAGGACCAAGAATATTTAATTTTGACCAGAAGGCTTTTAAACACTCCCAGAGCAGTCAAATGACACGACCTGTAGGTGAGCCCCCAGCAGAAATACCGCAGACAGAAGGATCCGTGGCATATAAATACATCTTTGCAATCAATATTTTCTTATACTATGAAGCGATTGTTTTTGGTGTTGCGCATAACACCAATTGACCCGCCTTTTCCGGAGTACAGCTCAAAGACTTTCTATACAGAACGCACGCGGTGTGAATGTTCCATAGTACCGACAGTAGATGCGTAATGGTAATGTCTTCGCTCCTGCTGTTCAGCTCAGCGAAAGAGCGTGGGTACCCCGCACGGTCGAAGAGGATGAGGTTATCAATACGGTACCTTAGATTTTCCGGCAACCCGCCATCTCTCCTTCCCAATTCCTTCGCCAAAATCATGTGATTAGGTAGAGAAGCATGACTTATGTTCATAACATCGTCACATCACAAAGAAGTCACGAAATCTTACAATATCAGCGGTGTTGTCCTGAGTGACTATCCCACTCATTTATCAACGCTGAAAAAAAAAAACTATTAGAGTAAGGTGCTTGGAATTTTGACGGGATGTTGCAATGTAAAGACTCCTCGAGGAAAGGATTTTTCTAAATTACTAAATTAAGTGGGTAATTTAGGGTGCTGTTTCATCGTAGTTACTCAATATCTCACGAACGAATAAGGACACTATTACTAAAGTAAACGTACTATTTATACTGTGAATCAGCGCGGTCCAACTAGAGACCCGGTGGCTTCTTTACGGTCCGTGAGTACAGTATTACATTTTACATCAAATTTTTCATCAAAAGTTGGAGGGCACAACTTAGTGTTATAAGTCTTTGTTGTGAGAATTAATATTTGTTGTGGCAGGTCCGGTGTGAGAAAATAGAAAATTGTGCTCGAACTACCCCCTCATAAAGTACAAAATGAAAATATTTTATTATAATACTAAAAGATGAAAAATACTTTTTTAAATACAGAAATGTACTAATTAATTTTTCCATCTTGAAATAATATACATTTGCTGATGAGAATCAAAATATCACGTTACAAATAAATATATATGACCCATGTGTTTTATTCGTCGGGCAAAATTTTGCCGAACCCCAGCCCGAGCCAGTCCAATCGATCGAAGGTGCAAAGAAAATGGCCCGCGGGCTATGATAAGTTGGACAGCACTGCTTTAAATTATAACGAAGTGTAAGGTCTAGGTTTACGGCCAGTGGCGCGGTGCGCCCTGGCGCTTATTTTTCGAATATAGTATACCAATTTAAATGGCATAATTAATGATTCGCGGTGTTAAATTCACCATCACTCATGAATTATAGTTATAATGACTATTTTTAACACACACAGAAAAAATAAATATTGACAGTTTCATTAATGGGCTTGACAAGTGCCAAACTCTTCATACTACCTTATGCGGTATACTCCCAATGCGGATACTCCCTAGTGAAGCCGGGATGTGTCAGGTAGTGAACAAATAATATTCAGGGACGGACTGGGGCTCCCAAAAGAGCGCAAACCCAAAATCGTTGGAGGACCCACCAGTAGGAACACCCGTATAACCGACAAGAGGAGGTGTGGTGGTTTAAAACATAAAGTACAGGAGTGTACTCTAACCTCTCTAAGCTATAGATAGTATATATTATTCTCAAGTTTTAATATTATTTAAATTATAGCTTAACAGGTAGTATCGTTATTAATTTTATGTTTATTATCAGTATGTATAATGATGTTTGAAGCACGCTTCAGTATTATGCATTAGAAACTATACTTGACATGCAAATTAATCGAAATATCCATATGAAATGCATTAAAATGTTATGTATCAAGTAAAATATTACAGAGGTAAATAACGTTTTTTGTTTTATATCTACAAAAAGTTATTGAGACTTCAGCTAGTAGAAATTTGTCACAAAGTTCAAAGTCCTATTTATTCATTTTCCAACAAAACTGAACCCAGGGCAATGATCACCATGTACCAATAAATAATAAACGTTATTTGTAAAAAAAAATATCACTCTTTTTAAATCACAATACTATTAATTAGACTATTGCTATGGCTTCTTATGTTTAAAACATAATGCTCAAATTTATTTATATATTATTGTTTTATTATCGGGTTGACTATCTGTATTTTGTTTATACGTATTGATAAGGGAGGCATGAATATTTGTCTGAGACGCACTAGGCAATCGTGCATTGGTTCTGCATAAAACAGAAAAAACTATTCAGCAAAATATACCTACACGAATTGAAGCACCAACGAACCTGAAAAGATATCGATCCTAATCAAACGATGGCAGAATAAAAAACACTTTTACCGAACTTAAACGAAACGCATCGTATTCTTCAAATAATAAATCGTTCTAGTTTCGACATCTTGGACTCAAGACTGAGGCAGATACATTCAGTTCGTTGTCTGTTAGTGTTTAGTGTGGTAAGCGCCCTTCTTCCTGTATGCGACGTCGTTCACAGAAATTTTGAAACATTAAATATGCGACTAACTTCAGAAATCTGAAATTCTAATGTAATTATTTGTAAATTTTAATTTAAAAATTTTCCTCCTGTGGAATCATTAAATAAATATTTTTTATTTATTTTTATTGCTTCACTCTCTTCACACTCATTCTTCACATTGAAACGAGATGAATTATAATATAAGGGTACAGAGAATAAAAGATTCCATTGACAGATTAGTAGTGCGATTAAAGTTCTCTGATCTCTTCCTACCTGTCTGTAAAATATCGTAAGGTGCCTGGCTCCTCCCTAGCCACTTCCTCGTTCAGAGACGTCTTGACCTAGTCATGCTCCCTGATATACCACCTTTCGCTCAAATTGACATTGTTTCCCTTCGTGGCCGGAATGATTCACCTAATGGATATTATTATTGCAAATTATTTTTTTTACCGTGCATGTACAAGACAAGATATTTACAAAATTTCGGATTCTGCACAAAATTTTAAGAAAAATGACACCAAACAATAACCATTTTCAAGCATTTTATATTAATGTTGCCAACGGTAGTGTAATCATTTACCCAGTAGGTGAATCGTTCCGGACGCCAAGGATAAGAATATTAGTGTTGAGTCGGAAGATGATGTGTCAGGGAGCATCTCTGATTAAAGACGTCTTAGAACGAGGGAGTGATGACAGAGTGAGGTTGGTAGCCAGGCCCCTTCCGATATTTTGAACTGTATACAAAGCGCGCTTGCGACGTTGTAATTGCGCTTCGAGGCGCTGCTCATAACGCCTTCATGCTCACAGTCTTACTTTCTTTCCAACGCGATTATATTATTTTACCTTTCTATATTTCAAATTTTTAATTGTATTTTTTTATTTCGAATTTGTAATTTTTAAAACAGGGTGCTCTTTTTATCCTCTGAGGGCGCATTTGTCCTCTTTCCGGGAGGGCGCACCGGCCCGCGGGTCAGTCCGAACCTGATAATATTCACTAGCTGAATAACGAATCATCAGTTATAAGTGATAAGTCAATAAATACCATTGCAGCGATTTTGGTCAGCCCTTGTGCCTTGCACATTACTGTGCATCTAGAGTGAATCGGGATGTATAGAGGAACAGTTTTCATGGTTGTCTTGCGGCATAGCCATAACTCAATGTAGAGTTGGTTGCCATCAACAAAATATCAAATCTACTCTCGGATTTTTTATTATAGCCCCCTGACTTCTAATAGCTGTGGAATTACAAAATCGTAGAATAACACCATTATATTTACGCAACTCCAGTAAGTGATAAATAGAACCATGTTTTCAATTAGCGACCAGCGATGGAATTCAGTCGCGCGTTGTTGCCGGACGTATCACTCCCCTGACTGGATGGACTCCTCAGCTTTAATAGGATGGACTCCTCAGCTAACCACTAAATACGTAATTAGTAACAATGCGCGTGACTATAAAGCTCCGCTGGCCGATTATTCAAAACATTGTTTTATTTATCACTTGTTGGATGTTACATAAATAGTTTTAAACGTTTGCATTTAATTGTAATGTGATCATGGAATTCTTCTGAGTGTGATAGTATAAATTGTATTCCTTAATAATGTGTCTGGTCGGTTTTAGCAGTTTTCGGAAACAATAACTCATTATAATTTTGCATGTAGCAGCTTGAAATTAATAAATGTTGTCACAAACACAACCTTGATTATTCACTAAATAAGAATTATTCAGGTCACTCTTAGTTTATTTTATAAAAAATGATGAGGTCGACGTATCGGAAAAAAACCGTAAAAATATCATTCTTTTTTAAACATTTCTGGTTAAAAAAATTAATATTAATTCATAAAACCAAAATTTTTACTTGTGTATTTGCAAAACAAAATTACAAATCCAATGATGGTAACCGTGTTTGTCTGCGATTTTTGTTGTACTATCCACAGCTATTACAAGTCAAGGGGTCTATCGGATAGTAGGACAGAGATCAGAAACTCAAATATAGACCAAAGAGACCAGAAACCCAAATACAAGCCAAAGAGACCAGAAACTCAAATATAGACCAAAGAGACCAGAAACTCAAATATAGACCAAAGAGACCAGAAACTCTGGATTTTGGAGCTAAAACCTGGACATTACTAAGTAACATGATCCACCCTTCAAAATATTAAAATATTTTTCTTATCAAAACTTTTTGTAACTTTATTTGTTGTAAAGATGATTGTTCCGTGTCACAAATTTCAGTTTTGTATTCCGTATTTTGTTTGTTTCCAGAAAACAGAAAAGTGTCAGAAAAGAGTTGTTATGGAATATTGTGACACATATTAATTAAACCAAGAACTTCATACAAATCATTACTTCTGTACTTCCCTTAGATTAAATATTGTGTGAAACTGGATAATTCCTAAGGTTATAGGCAAAGTGCAACAAAAACTCCAAAACTTTAGTATTTTTAACTTATTTGGTAATTTTTTTTTGTAACAAATAGAGCCATAGTTAATGATAACCTAGTTTTATTCAAAATTAGAGATTCACAGAAAAATGAATCGTTTTGATTAGCACTATTCCATAAAAGACTCATTAAAGATGACCTTGTAATGTAGGTTATTGATTCAATTGCTTGTCTTTTTTTAGTTATTATTTTTATAATTATTTATCAATATTTGAGATATAAGTATTGAAAATTAGTGAGGATCTTGACAAGTGAAGACAGTGAGCATATTCAACAGAAAGATCCCTTAAAAATAAAACATTATTATTTTAGTTAAATGATGTTCAATATCATATATGTTGCAACTTAAACCTTTTATTATCAGTACAAGGATTAACGGGTAAAGATTATCACTTTGGTATTGTTCTGCAACTGTATCAGACAACACTAAGTAAGTTAAAATCAATACCATCCAGCAAACTAAATGCATGTTTCATTAATTTCAGGTTAAGACCTGAATTCAATAGGAACATTTATATTACACTTACCTATCTTTCCTGAAACATATACATGAAGGAAAATCCTGGAAAAGGCTGTGTGAAAATGGTGACAGACCGAGTAACAAGCACTGCAGGAGGTTCTGATTCGATTTTCAGCCTGATACAATTTTCATGTAGCCAAACTTATAGTATTTACAATAGTTACTCAACCTATTGGTGGATTTGAAAATATTAACCAGCCTCATACGTTATTAGTGCTGCTAATTTTGATGTGTGATAAAGTGTTCAAATAATTAGTATTTGCAATTTTATGATTTCGAATAGAATAATAATGAACTTTTATTTCTATGCTAAATAATACCTCGTTAATTTAGTTGTATCTTTAATTTATGTCATAGCTGAACATAGTAAATAATCTTTTTTCTTCCTCATTTTATTCATTTCTATTTTCAATTCTTGATATGTAAGAGAACATGTTTTGGAAAATCCTAACTCTGTCATTTGACACTATCTCTTAGGTATAAGTACACCCAGGGGCAGATCCAGGATTTGATTTTGGGAAGGACCCATAAAGAAAAATGCTAGGGTGTGCAGATCCCTCCAATGGAAATTTTTTTAAAATTAACTTCTTGAAACCACAATTTTTAAGGCATTCTTGTACATAAATAATGAATAAACTTAAATTGCAGTTTTAATAAATAACCCTAAAAAATTATATTTCTGAAATAATTTATGTTTTTTGGATAATTTATACTTTAGACATTCCTGCTAGCAAGCCAATTCATTGTTTCAGATTTACTCAATACAATTTCAATGGTAATTCACAAGAATTCCAAAACATTTCAGCATTTCATCTAAAACAATATATTGCATGAAATTATACCAATTCAGTGGTATTAAAATAGAGGATGAAAGTGGTAATATTGAAATACAATGTTGAATTTAAAAAATAAGGTATATTATTATTTGCCAAATGCGCAGGCCGAGAAAGATAATCCTGAGAGAAAACCTGAAAATTTTAGTTTTCAATGGAAAACTCTTCGAACCAAGGGTTGAAATGTCGTAATAATTTTTCTGATCATTCATGAATCGTACAATGTTATTATTACGCATTTTATTAATAAATCATTAAATCATTATTAATTTATTGTACCAATAAAGTACCATTATTCCAATTACAAATTATTTATATTCTTTTATTTGTGATTTACACTTTTTGGGTTATCTTACTATTTTAAATTTTATCCAGGTAATTTTCTACTTAATAAGTGACTTGGAATTTCCCTGGAGTGCGAGTACACTAGAAACAGTGAAATATTGCAGCCCTTTGCTCATGTTCCCATGTAGGAGGGGGAAGTATAAGTCATATGTTTGTCCTATGAAGTCATCTTGCTGTCATAGATTTTACTAGTATGCCTTGTTGCTTTCAATGGGTATACTGAATATTTTTGGAAGTAAAATAACTTCCTTTTCTATTTCTATCTTTTTTTTTTTTTTGATTGAATCTGCCACTGAGTGCATCTGAAACATGTTCTCCTATGAACTAATACTTCATTAGCAAAAAAGGTCTGGACGAGCATACTTTGACACAAACATACATGTCTTCAGTTATTATTTAATCAAATCATTGTAACAAAATTGTGAAATTTCTATTACTTTCTCATTAAATAAATACTTTTCCTCAAAATTAAAAATTTGCTGTAGATTTGATAATTTTTCTGACTCCCAGAATTGTAAAATTTATAAGTAATGGCAAGCGAGTTCATTTTGTCACATGTAACACCATTAACTTCTCTGAGCTATGAGATCTTATGTCATGCTATCGAGGCAAAAGCACATAACTACCATAAGAAAACATGCCATCTCTTATTTCATGCTATAATAAAAAGAGATGCTTTTCTTTTTAACATGCTTTAGAAGATCTACCAGGATAACTACAAATTCCTGAAATGGTTCAAGATTCAAATAAGTGATCAACTTCGGCAATATATTTGGTATAAAATGACCTGAAATTATCTATGATAATGTTACAATTACTTATCATATTCTGTAAGCTGTTGAATAAATTTTGAGAGCTTGTTTTAGGGTGTGTTAGTTTCCTTATTTCCTAAACTTATAAAAGAATGGATTTTAGCTGGTTTTTCCCTTGCCTTTTCCTCATAATTGTTGGTTTGGTTCCTTTAAATTACCTGGAAAGTTCCTTCAATTTCTCAATTTCCCTAAAAATAAATCCTTCCAAATGAATAGGTTTTCTTCCCCAAAAATAAATTCTTTCAAATGAACAGATGTGCCTTCCCTAAAAATAATTTTTTCCAAAAATTGAGATGGACGAGCAGGTCTCACAATCTGAGTTACTTCATTCAAAAATAAAAACATGAAATAATATATGAGTAGCGCACACACAAACGCATGCGCACAAAAACACACACACACACACACAAAATAGTTCCATTGTAACCAAATTATTCTAAGGGATCTTGCTTTCATATCAAAGAGGAAATAAAAATATGCACCCAATATTTATTATCAGAAACTGTGCTTGCATGTTACGGACACCTATGGCACTCAGTGGTCTACCTACATTTAATGAAGTGTGGGGTGGGAAGCCGTTTGGTGTCCAAATATTAAAACTACACATAAACAGGTTTGAATGCTTAGAAATCCTTATATATTGCTTCACAAATTTTGGAAAAATTGAAATTGAAATCTGAGTTGTGTTTCATAATAAGCTGAGCTGTTATTTATTTTACTTTCATAAAAATGTTTGAGTTTATACTCTGTTCAAATTTACATGTTTATTTGATTCTTATTCACCAATATGGAGGTCCCTTACAGGATGAGACCTAGGACAGACCACTCCCTCCACCCCAAGCTGGGTAAGATGCTGATGGTATCTCTGTCAATTATTAACAGAAGGGGTCAGCAGCACACAAAACAAGCATAAAGTAAATTATTTTTTCAAACTAATGAGAATCAGTTATCAACATGACCGCTGTTGATGGTCTAGCAGTCAGTAATTATAGGAAGAGCCGCATATCACCACTACTGATACTTTGAGTTCGCTGTTCTGTTCTAAAACACGAGCTCCCATCGCTGCCAAATTTGGCTTTATACCTTATTACAGTAAACAGATTCCTCTAGTTATTAGATATTGAGGAATGGAGTTGAGAGACATTTGAGAGAAAGTATATTTCTCAAAGAAAACTTGTACATGTTGGAGCTAAGTTTCCTTTTGCCTTTAAATTTATACAAGGTATTAATACTTTTCATGTTCGTATTAAAAAAATAGAATTAATTACAATGTGGAAGAAAAGTCTGATTTTAAATGAAGTTTTGAGACATAAAATGGGTTCATCCTTTGACTCATAATTCTGAAGTGATTTCTAGTAGCCCTCTTACTTAAGGGATTGCAAATATAGACTCTAGGAGATAGATGTTTTCTTATGTGTTCAGCATGATCATTTATTGTATACAATACAAACCTTGATCATTGAGGAAAAGCTTTATGTAACATGCTGAGAGCACAAAACTCCACTTGTGTTCATTTTTAGATTGTTGCACAAATCATACTATTTAAATACCATTTTCTTTAAATTAAGTAATTTAAAATATCCTTAATCTTTTTTTAAGTTTGCACCGGATAGTTTTTATTTTGTATAAGTTAACTTCTACTTTCCCCTCCAAAGAAAATCTTTGTGCTCTTTCTTTCTGTCTTTCCCCAAGTCTGTAATGCCAAGTTCAGAAAGGGACTGGTAAATGTGTACAATGACTCCAGCATGCTGATTCGACTTTGCCAACACCATCAGCTCATAGCCTTTTATTACCTATCAAAGAGGTATTAGAAGAATTTTCTTTTACTGAATTTTCTTCCTAACCCATTCCTGTATGTTTTTGGACTGATTGATTTATTAACTTTTACTGTCAATAACCTAGAGAGTAAGATAGCATATTTATATAATGGGTTGCTGCTATATTACTCTCCCCACAATGTCACAGGAAAAGGGGGGAGGGGGGAATATAGGAATGTTGAGTTTGGAAAATTAACTGTAGATAACAATTATCCCTTTGTTTTGAATTGTTAATTGTGTTAAATTTCCTCTCTGTGAGAATAAAACTTTAAATTCATATCGAAGACAAACGTCAAAAGAGTTAAAATTAGTTTTTTGTTTAAAATATAACACCTACACCAGAGGACAAAATAGCAAGGTTTTCCTTAATTGAGAACAATTAATAAAGTACATTTATGAAGAAATTACAAATTTCTATTCTTATCAATACTATTACTTTTTTACAATGTAACTTAACTGCATATTACTTACAAGAAAACATTATAAGGTACCCTAGGCAAATAACGTCCACCTAAATTTATATCTATTTTCCCTCACTTTATATCCATACTGGTTAAATGAAATACATAGCTTGATAGAACGATTTAACATCATTTTATAAAATGAAAAATACTAGTTGCAAGGTGTAACAATTTATAATTTTCATGTCAGTAACACCTTTTTAAAATCTTGTATTGTATGTTATCAAAACTAGTGTGTTTATTACTACCTGTTCAATAAATAAGGTGTTGGATGCAAAAATACATTTATAAGAATTAAAATTCTTATAAAACAAAAGTCATATGTTGATTAGAATCGAAAAGGAATGTAACAAATGAAAATTAATTATAAGAAATAACAAACTTCTAAACACGTAACATTATTTGAAATTTATGTTATGATTATTTTTTACCAATTTTCAGCATCCTATTTTATAAATGAATTTTATTTCATAAAATATATAATGTTGGTTATTTCATTAACAAAAAAGGATTATGTCAAATAGGTCCTGAGGTCCTGAGGTCCTAGAGGAATGGCACATTCAGTGGTATGAGCAACTTGCACTTGAGCTTCCAATGGGAGTATACTATGTGTGTGCAAGTAATTGCACAAATCATACAAATAAAAGTATGATTTCTGTAGTATGAGCATTATTTAACAATGGGTGTTAATTGCTGAGCCTACCTCAGCACTGTTTGATGGCTTTCACTGGAAAATATATTATGTGGGGTAAACGTTATCAGTCTCACACGAAAATTTTCATATGTTAATATTCATGAAGGGAAAAATTCACCTTATGCAAGGGGATCTTGCATGAGAAATATATTATATTGCTACTTCAAATTACAATGAACAAGAAACACAATAAATACAACTTGTGTTCATATTTACCTTCTCTGCCGAACCTCGCCTACCTATGCTATACCAATACTATAATTAACTATTGCAATCTTAACTAACTTTGGAATCCTTGACTTTTTGACAGATTTATCATTTAAAACATTAAATTAAGTTTTGACACTTAACTTAACCTTCTGTTAAATTTCCAAGAGCAAACTAATGCTTTAACGATTTATGAAATTATTTTTTTGAGTAAAGGTTTATGAAGTTAAATTTCAGATTTACTTTGTCCACCTCTGACTATCACTATGATATTCCTATTTAAATATCTTGATTTATGTGTGTTGACAATTGAATATGGAACTATCACATTTGACATTTCAAGGATAACAATTTAATATTGGGAGGAGTGATTCTACTTTGAGGTAAGCTTACAATGTAAAACGAAGTTAGTGAAAATTTCAATAGTATCTGACTAAACTTGAATCCTTTTTCTTTTTACATGCAAGAGAAGATGAAGAGAAATCCCACCACTTAACATTTTTAATTGCTCATAAACAATACAAATTATATAAAAAATTAGTGACCTCATAAATTATATAATTTGAATAAACTTTTAGGAATATCATACAACTCTACAATGTGCACCTCTGCACATCTCTACTTCAATCCAGACACTTTTAAATCTGTTTACCTCCTTGTTACTTGGTAAGTTTCTATCATCATACTCTATGTCTTATTCCTCTATTTATTTAAAATTCATGTTGTTTTGCATAAATTTTATTCTATAGATTTCTGCTTGTTACGTAATGATAATTTTTCCCATTTTCACCGAGCTCTGCAAATCATGTTTACTTTAATAAAAAAAAAGTGTTTCTTATAAAAAAATTTGTGGAAAATTTCTTTTTTTCTCTTCATCTTCATTATGAAGTACAAATTCCACAAGATATCAGCTGAAACCACTAATAAAGTGAGATATGATATCGTAACATGGTAGATTTTGTTGTAAAGAAAAATTCTCCTAAAAAATCAGTAGGTTATCAATGGTCTCTGTAAGCAAACTACATTGTAGAGTATCCCTCCAAAATTTCTCAAATTATTGAACTACTGAGGAGCCATCTATTAATTCAATAACTCTATTGAGTATCCTGTGGCACATTACACCATGCACACAATTCACCATTCTGCCTAACCATGTCTCTAGATAAGATATTTTATCCCTGGCAAGGAATTCGTAGGTATGTAATTTAGTTTATTGTCCTCCACATGGTCATATGCAATTTGTATCTGCTTTTTTGACAATAAAGTTTATTTATTATTATTAATGCACTGTGCAATACATATTTTGACATTCATCGCATCCAATTTTTGACTTTCTCTCCTTAGTTAAATTTCAGATAGCATAACTTCTCACAGCTTTACATACAAATTCAACACCTAATACATAGGTAAGGTTTAGATATTTGTCTTGTTAAATTTTTTTCCTGTTGAGAAACTCAAATGAAAAACATGCTTCATCCATTTCAAAAAGAATTCTGAGAACTTACTTGTTCATCCTTATCAACTAGTACAATAAAATTGGAAGATTTTTTAAATCATTATTATCCATAAATTACAGTTATATTGATTCATTTATATGTACTGTCCTTTTCCTTGTAAACAGTTAAAATAAATAAAAGTTGATAAAATTGAAAATATCGATTCATCTGGATTGCAGTCAGTGATAGATAAACACAAAGTATAGATAAAAATGAGTTGAAGGACACTTCAGGACTAGGTGAAATGAAAACTTCAAAGGGAGGTAACTACCAGCATATTATTCCAGGAAGACATGGAACCATTAATTCTTGATGTGATGAAACTGTACACGAACTAGTTCAGTTTTAACCTCCTGATGACAATATGCCTAACTACTGTTAGAGAAGATTGGTTCAAGGGCATAGTTTCAAGAACAAGGAATAGTTTCAAAGCAAAAAGAAATTATCACAGGTGACATAAAAATAAATCATTCACAAGTTGAATTATTGCACAGTGAATGATGTTAGTTGTGGTTTACGAGAAAAGGAATCAGTCTTCTAACTTTTAATTTAAATGTTCAGTAGCAAATGCTTTAATTTTGCAAGATATTAGGAACACCCTGCCTCACAGGGGTGTATGGAACGTACACTATGAAGAACACCTGTCTGTTAGGTAGGTTATAATTATTAATATCTTAGTTAAGCGAATTAAAGCGTCAAAGATAGGATACTAATTTCTATGGCTTTTCTTCTGAACCATATTAGTATAATTTTAAAAGACAAAACAGACCAATTAATCCCTATTGGGAACCTGCCTGGCAGACAGTTTACTCCCATCTAAGGAATTTAGACTGACAGACTGAATCCTGTACACTACAACATACATATTCCTATTAGGCAGGTAATTTAGCATACTTTTAGTGGAACATAGGTCGAACATGCAGCAGTGGCCAGTGTGGTATAGGATTTGAGATAGCGATTTGGTCCAGCCTGGAGTGAGGAGGGAGGGGAGGGTAGCTCACAGGGCCTGAACTTGGTTAATTAGAATGTCACATGAGAATTAGAAGATATTCCTCCCCCCATGAGATACATTAAGTGAATTGAGAACTGCTAAAAAAAACTGAACACTTATTTTTTTATATGCACTATCTACCCAGATCAAATAAATCTCTAAGGTCTTGAACTTTTGACCAAACTTAAGAATATGGTCCCACAAGGGTTCGAAAAAATAATTTATGTTATAATACTACAAATATTATTGCGGTTCCGAAAATATAAGCCGTATTCTTCGCTTTTCATATTTACGATACTTATAAAGAAATATTGTTCCGCACTATTTTCTTCTCTCCGCCACCGTTTATGTTAGTGTGTTAGGGTATGATAATTATAATATGGCTCGCGACAGTGAGCCATGAACAATTATAAACAATTGTTCGGTCACAATCGGCGATGATAGGTTTGTTAGACCCGGCGATTCCGTTTTAAGAAAATCAGTTGGAAGTGTGAAAATGGAGGCGATGGTGGAGGTAGCAGTACTCGCGGAAGGATATACGAAGAATAAGGATAGGATAGGACGATAATGTTAAATTTGCCATCGAAAAAGGGAATTTTTTTCACATAAAATGATTCAATTTGTAATTTCCGAGAACAAAGTCCCTTCCAGAATCATGGCAAAAAAGCCGTTTTTCGATATCTCATCTGGATATTTTTCTACGGCGTTGGACCATATAGTTAAGTTGGTCCGAACTTTTTTCAATCCTGCAGTTACTTGCGCAGTTCTCATCCATTTTTTACAAAACTATGAATACAAAAAGTTAGGGTGATGCAATATATTACAAAATATAGAAAATAATGAGGTTATAAGTAATACTTGACTCAAAATTTCCCAAAAAATTATTTTTGTATGAATATTTCATCATACATTTCAACGATTTAAATACGTCATACGTGTCGTGTAACTTATTTTACTGTCAAATAATAAACCACAAAAACAGAAAAACGCATTCTTTTCGATACAACCACATACCCATTCCACGCTTGTGAATATTTCTTCCTTAAACCCTCGTTTAAACTTCAGAATACCTGACGTCAGCGTTTGAATTATTTGTGAAATAAGCAGATATTTTTCTGATCTATAACAAGTCAATTTCTCCTCAATTCACTTTAACCCTTAAACACACGCGCTGGGGTGGAATCCGCCCCAAAACTATGTTTTTCGTTTGTTTAACAATAAATTTTATTCCGTTCGCAGTTTAACTGTGTACCTCTCTGTCTCCTTCCCCAACTCAGTATATCGAGCTTTATTCGGTTTTCGCACGTTTATCATCCCGTCAAAGTGCCATTGTTTGCTGTGTGGAGTGTGATATGATAACGCGCGTGTTCTCGCTACAAAATATTTCCAGTTGCCACATCACTCTGAGGTGCCGCGCCTAGAAGGGAGTCACTTTCTAGACGTCCACCGTCACATCTCGGTAAGTCATCCTATTCACCCCGAGTTTTCGAGGTAGTGGTAGGTTCGTTGAGGGACAATTCTTGTTGCAAAGTAGAAAAAGCGCTACTACTTCGACGCAGCTGCGCCTTGAGAGCATAAAGAATTTCGTTATCAGAGCGGGAGTACCATTCACGCGCTTTTTAGTTTCCATTTTATTGTGTTGAGTATTCTTATTAATTCAGTGTTTCGAACTTGCTTGCTTGATTTTTTGAAGCTGGTAAGTGTGGGTGATCAATAAAATGGATAGATTTACTAAAGAGCTGGAGAGAATAAGAAACGTGTCCAATAGTGACGAACATTGTCTGGAGTGATTAAAGCTTCAGTGTTCAAAGGTACAAAATTATTTGAGTAAAATTTAAAAATAACTTTCACTTTATGACATGTCTGCATATATGCAACAAGACTTGAATATTTTAAAGCATGTTTTACGTTGTTTTCACTAATTTTTTACAGTAAAAAATTAGTACATTTTGGAGTAATTTACTTGAAATTTTTTTCTAAACTAATTATTTGTTTCACTCTTCATCTAGCAAAAATGTTTTTCACGATTCAGAAAAAAGAGGAAAAATATGTATTGTAAATCTTTCTGATATGTAGCAAAAAGTTTCGAAAAAAGTGCTGTTCATAGATTTAATTTTTCTATTTAAAATATGATTTCCAACATGTAAATAATAATTACACTGTATTAACACGATATTTCTCTTTGTAATAAAAAAATATGATGCTAAAAATAAAACAAATTCCTTCATTTAAACAATATTTACTTTGGGGTGGAATCCACCCCGCGCGTGAGCTCAAGTTCTAGTTTTTGGCGCGCGTGCTTGAGGGTCAAGTAAATATCGGTGGTCACACGAACAGGACCTAACTAATGCACCTATGCTTCACGGTTTAATTTTCTTTCATCGGAAAGCGATTTATATTCTAAGTTTTCCAATAGAGATCTACGATTAAATCATTTTTTTACTTAAATTACATAAAACACATTTCATTGACAGATGTCTCAAAATTTTTAGAAATGTTTTTGTTCATATGGTGCAACATAGCTACAAGAATATTTTACATAGAAGTATTTGTAAATGGGAAATGAAGTTTATCTACAGGAGGCGATTGGGTGGTAGGCTATTGTTAGTAGGTGAACCGCTTAGCTGAGTTTACCAACAAGAATATTTGGACATTCCCCCGAGAGACAAGAGCTCTACTTACGGTGTGCTTTCTTCCGGCGCTGCTTGGAGACGCGACGCTCGGACGGGGTCTGCGAGAGCACAGGTGCAACCGGAGCATCCGCTGGAACAACGTCGTTGCTCAGCTCGACATCTTCGTTCGTGACGCGCAGCGTCTTCTCCTGCGTCACAATCATCACATTTTCGTAATGAATCACTTTCAATTCCGTCATTCTCGCTTACTTTGTCGGGTCAAAATTACTGAAAACATTTAGGACTGTTAGATTAAAATCTTGCTCCAGCAGTCAGAACCCGGGAATCAAGAATCCACTGAAAAATCATCCAGCCACTTAAGTTTATCAAAATAAAACTGGGAGCGCTAGTTTCAGTACAGTATTCAAATTTCAAACAAATCTGTTGAAATGAGAAGGAAAAAGCTCGCTACGAAAATAATTATTTGTAACTAATAGCAGAGGAGTATTTGCTCATGTGCAGAGAAACCGCACGAGTTAACTGGACAAGCGACGAGAAATGGGGTTGGGCGCAGAAAAGGCTGAGGTACGCAGACAGAAACCGAGTAAGGGAACGAGACACACACACAGTTAAACTGTTTCACTAACCACCGCTGGTTAAAATCTAACTTCATACATCAAATTGAAAGAAAATCTTCCGTAGCATATACTCTTAAAAATGAGCAATGCCGTGTCTTCAAAGGAACCTTTTCAAAAGTAGTGGAAGTTCGTAAGATTTTGGGGCATTTTTACTCAAATAGTGAACAGCTTTCTCCTCAAGCGAGGGAATGTTGGTAACAATTTCTCGCTATATATTTGAGTGATTCTTGTCTTCCCTAGCAGCTGCTGGGTATTACTGAAGATTATTAACTAACTAGACATGTCCTGATTACAATGAATTTAATTTATTATCAAATATACCAATACATTAAGATTCCAAAAATTCATCCCAATAACTTAAAGATAAAATAACATTTGATTTAACTACTAATTAGTAATTAAATAACTTGTAATAACTTTTAAAATATTGCATCGCAATGTATGATTGAAGATTCGTGTGGTACACACTTATTCATGTGTAGCTACTAGCATGGGCTCTAATGACCTTTGATGTTGACGAGCCCTAAAGCCCCACCAAAAAAAAAAAAAATGTAGCTACTAGCGTGTGACTTACTTAGATCTGCTTGTCAATGGTACATTTACTGAAATCGAACCGAACAGAGAGAGCTCGCACATACCTCTCTTGAAATAGGGACTTAATAAATAAAAGAACATTCATTTGCATTGTAAAGAAGATCTTCCATGACTAAAACTATTTCATAAACTTTCCTTAATACAAGGAAATTGGGAATATATTCAGACAGTATTCTCAAACTTACTGCTCGAGACTTTCAAAAGTTAGAATTTCCAAGATGGAATTTAATACCTGAAAAACATACACCTTCCGCAAAATGGAACACGACCCGGATTATAGAAAAAGGAAAGAAAAATTACATAGTTCAACTTTTAAATATATTCGACAAGAATATCCAAATCCTCCTGAATATATCTCAGCCATTGGAGAAATAATGTAGAGATGAATGTGCCGCTATAGCACACTGTCTACAACGCTACGACTAGCAGTTCAAAAAAATAAAACTTAAAATTCTGTAACATGATTTAAATATTTCCATTAACAAAAGCTGCTTTTTCTATAACAAAATTTGGTACTAGAATTGTTTTTGGCAAATAAAAGGAAAAGGTTTTCGTCATACCAACACTGTAGGAGCACAATACACAACACGCCTTTGGAATATGTCCTCATACTTCTCCAAATTGGTGCTGAACAACATTAGTGTGATGTTGTGTACAGTAGTAAGTTTGAAAGTTTTTTGAAATTGAAATTTATGCTCGGATTTCTAGGTGATTCATTTTCGACTATGCACATGTGTGATTAGTTTTCAGAGGACAAAAAACAAATTTTGATCCGCTCATATTAGTTCTTTTCTGGTCCTGTTAGGCCTTATCCATAGTAATACAGAGTTTGAAGAAACCTGAGTAATAGGGAGATTAGTGAAGCCGTTTTTTCTCTTACCTCCCACCTTTGAGGATCGTAAATCTAAGTGGATAATATCGCGCTTTTTTCATACCGTTCGTTATTATATGTAAACCATTAATTATTATTCTTATAATTATTCCATTAGTTAAAAAAAGATTTATTTCAATAATTACTCACTGGTACACCCAATTTAATAATCTTCATATTTGATAAACATTGCTTTTAAAATGTCGATTTTAAGATAATAAAATTCTTCATCATGGTCATAAAATTTAAAAAACTTGTATTTTCCTTATGAACCAATATTATAATCAATACACAAAACATATCTAATTCTCAGATATGAAGACCCAAGTGATGTTTGATTTCACTACTCTACGCAATAAGACCGTTTAATTCTGTTGGAATGCAGGTATACTCACCAGCTTGATTCGAAACGTGGCGATAGCGGGTAGTTGCTGTTGCTCAGGATAGAAGAAGGATGCAGCCCGGTGATTAGGCGACCGTGCGGAGATACGCGTGACAGGCTGTCGCGGCGCACTCGCCCAGTTGGGCGCCGTGAAGGTGAAGCCGCTGTCAGAGCCAGCGTCCAGAGGCCGCACCTGGGCAATCATTCACTTCTGAAGACACTTCTGCATGACATGAAGTAGGTCCTGGCCATGATGTCATATTCATGGTGGGCAACCATGTCTACTCACTGCATCATTGGGGCCACTATGTCTTCGCTTTGGCGCGTGATGGATCATCATGACTATACGTTGGCTCATGATAGATCATTATGCCTACATGTATTGATGGACAACATGAATTGAACACGATAGTTACAATCTTGAAATCATGATAAATTTATAATCAATCTCATTGCTTCACGTTGTAACGAAAATATCGAACAAATTCACAATACGTTCTCGACAAAAAGACAACATACATGCACCACACCAGAAAAATCAGAACTGAACAACACTAGCCTATCATCGGCCACTTTCAACCACTACAAGTCAGCAGCTCTTCTACCAGCTGGCAAAGTAGTCTAGTGCGTAGGGAAGCCATTAGATTCCGGCCGCCACAACGCTTACGAATAGGACAAACCTTCATAAACACGACATGCTATTGATCTCTTCTACACGAAAATACTTCAGTGTGAATGAAAACAGTACTTAAAATCCATTGTATCGATGCAAAAAAAAAGTTTGAGAGAAAAACTAATTCAAAGATATTTTTCAAGGTTATCCAAAGTCATTTAAGAAAGCTAGGCTTTAAGAAACTTGCAAAAACACAAAACTTATTTTCACAACTAAAATTAAAATACACGAGAAATTTTATAACTTTTAATACGTATTTTTAAATATATCTAATGTATGTTATGTTTTATGTTTAAAATATATTTTTAAATCACATTTTACCCTTAACTCACTCCATAAAAAAGTAATTTCGTAAAATCCTTCCTTAGTGTACATATACAATACATAAGCAACACCCCCCAGGGGACTTACATCTAGTAAGTACGTGTTTGGCAAACACGGGGCTCCGAGCTGAGTCTGGCATTACTTCCACTTACTTATGCAAGGTTCCTTCCTTTCTCTTTCCTAACCTTCCTTGGTCACCTCTTGTTCTTTTCGATCTCAACGCTACTCGGTTGCGAGGGCTAGGTTATCTTTCATTTTTCTTTCTTTCTTTTTTATGTAATGTTTTGATATATGTCTTGAGATATGTTTTGATATATTGTAATTCAGGAGGGTTTTTGTTGTGATTGAGTCATTCGGCGAGTCTCACACGCGGGGAGAGTCATGTTGGATCTCCTTAGTGCGTAACTGCATTTTCCTTACCCGTATAAGATTTTAAGGATCTAATGACCTCGATGTCGACGAGCCGTAAAGTCCCACAAAAAAAGCAACATCCTGTCAAAATTTTAAGATCCTTTCTCTAATATAAATAATACAGATAAACAATATGAGTTTTTTTGCAGAAAATTTAATTTTAATTCAAATTAATAAAATAACATGTCATAATTAAAAACAGCTTGTATAATAACCACATAAAAATAAATAAAATACAGCAACACGTCGTCAGGTGAGTTAGTTCATGGCTAGCGAGCCTTCGTCCGTGACGAACCATCTCAGTGCACACTAGACTTAACGTTGACTTCTTTTGAAGGAAGATTTTCCGTCAACATTTCATTCAAAAGTCGTATATTTTCAAGTAAAAAACGGTACTTAGATTTCTAATGGTATAAATTAGTTTGTCCTCCAGTAGTCATACGCAGTTTGTACTGCTTTCTTGACAATAAATTTATTATACTTAAAATAATTATTATTTTTAAAACGAATTTATTAAAAAAGAAAGGAAGTTGTAAATCTCCTCCGTTGATAATGTCTTGAAACATCCTTCAAATCGGTTAACGAGCTGTCGGCGCCGCGCCGTTCCGGGAGCAAACGCACAAGTTCGCCAATGTGAAGGCCGTCCCGCCACGCGAGCAACCTCGGCGGGTTGCGTCATCACCAAACAGGAGGAGTCAGCGGACCAGAGTCGGAGTACTCAGTCTGGGAACCAGAATATCGAGGGTTTTGGCTATTCGTTAGGAGTGACTTAAGTACAACTCTGCATAGGAGAAGATATATAATTCTCTTGAATACAGACTTACAAAATGCATCGTATATTTGATGTTGTTACATTGGGCATTAGGCAGTCGTTTGAATCTCTGGACCAGAGGAAACGATTGTAACTTCATATTTACAGCTTTTGTACATGGAGTGGACTAAGTAAGGGTTGGAGGGTATGGGTGATTTTAACTGGTATGCACCTAACCTTATTGAAAAGGAGAATGGATTGAAAAATAAATTTGAAAAATTAAAACCGTCTATCATTTGGTTTTGGGTATTAGAAGTGTCGATGGTATTTCTTCTGGAAAAGTTCGCCAAAGAATATTATTAGAAAAAATAGTTAATTAATTATTTAAAAAAATATATTTCTTTCATACAGAATCATTCATTAAAATAAAAATTAATTAGTAATTTTACTCAACAATTCCTCGACTGGATTGCAAAATTAAAAGAAATCTTTTAAGCCGTATCGTATGTTCTTTAATCACATGAATTATCCTTTGTTTTCAAATCACAGAGATTCTAAAGACAGTATGAAAAAAAACTATGTAACATATAAAAGTTTTGAATTAAATTGGTTTCAACCTTCCATTGAAATCTCTGACTTATAGGTGACCTTGTGAAACAATTTTTTTGACAGGGAAACCTGTATTTCTCGGGAAAATACCAAACTCTCGGGAACGAAAACTTCCGCGGTTCCCCCCCCCCCTTCCTCATTCTTTCTTTCTCGCAACTAACAAGGGAAATTTCAACAAGCGCAGGTCGAAAGTGGTCATGATTTTTAAAATACTGAATCATGTTGACTGTTCGTATGTCCTGTCAAAATATTAGCGACGATGGCACACTGGAAGACACTGAAAAAAAAAACTCGAGAAGTTAGCCAATTTTTGGTGTCTATTTTCCGCTCGCATTTGGAACAATCATGAAGAAAGTCAATCACTACAGGCCTAAACTGTTGCAAAAGGTCACCGATATCTGCCGTCAGTTTCTTATTGCCTACCGTGATACCACCTCTTTATCCTTCTCCGTTACTGAATCTCGATATTATAACAAAAAATAAATAAATATATTACATCGCGTTATATTAAAATAATTTATGTAACCTTAATTGTAAAGTTTTATTTCTTGTTTTTTGGATTAAAACATTGAAAGAAATTTCGTTTTTATTATGTTCTTTAAAGTATCAGTGGGGTATTACTGCAATACAAAAAGTGAGGGAAGCAAAACGATACACATTTTGTAAATAATTCGCTTACATATGTGTAAACACTCACTGAAACACTGAAAGTTTTTATTCTTTTCTAGTTTTCACATTATTTATACTTAGCTTGAAATTATTAGTTTTGAGGAAAAAAATAGTTTATTACATGAAATTGGAAATGAGTGAAGAAAAGAAAACTTAACAATATTTCAAATGGTATTTCAACATACATGCACTAATAAATGGTAAGAGCTGCATTAAAAGAAGTTAATACTATTAGGTTTTTGCTGCTCGTCCGCTTGCTAGTAAGGGTTGTACAAGACCACAAAAATGGCTCTTTGCTGTGCGAAAGGAATCGGGTTTTCGCATTTTTTTTCAGTGTCCTCCAGTGAGCCATCGTCGCTAATATTTTGATAGACATACTAATAGTCAGTATGTTTCAATATTTAAAAAATCGGGACCACTTTCGATCTGCGCTTCTTGAAAGTTCTCTTGTAAGTGTGTGAGACAAACAAAGCTACTTGACGAGCCTTTTTTAATACAAGTTCCTTCTTCATTGATCCATAGGTTAAAATACTGACGTCTAGACTGTCGTGGCACTCTTTTGAAGATCTCAGGAGTCCCCATCATTCACATAAATCGCACCAACCAAAATGTAAGATACTTCTTCTACTCGATACGCATGTCCATAGGCAACACCATTCGATTGTTCACCGTCACCGTTTCATCATCACGCGAGCGATGAACTTGGCGTACACAATGCTCAAGTGATCCGAAGTCTGACTCACTGCTCCTCGTGCTCCGATGACTGACGTATTCCTCGAAGACGAGAACGAAAAAGAAAACTGACGAACTCATCCCAACAGACTTCTTTTCTTTGGTTGCGACTGCGCCAAGCTGAGCTCTTATTCTGAGAATAACATGAAAATAGCATGTTCTCGATGTTCAACACACTCTTTGTGAGAGTCGAAGAACGGACGAGGGAGCATCTAATGAACTTCATAGCCTACCTTTGCTCTTGTTTACAAAATAAACTTTCTTCACCCTCATGAAAAACTTTGAACTCACAAGTATAGAATATTTAAGAGCACAGACTATGGACTCTGTAGGATGAAACTGATATGACAATATATTATATGCAGATTCAAATCTGTTGTTGACTGTTCACGACTAGTTGTGGAGTGTTTTAAAGTATTATGAGTAGAAAAATACTATATTAGTAGGACCTTTGATGCTAAAACAGAATGTATATTCCTTTACTAAATGAAGAAAATTATAATTTGCATATCGACAACTGTTCTGGTATTATTTTGAAAAACTTGCGTGAAGACTAAATTATTATTCCATCACTTTTCCTTTCTATTGGGTGAAACCAAATATATATCGTAGGAAACGGCAGTCATACAAACATAATGTTTTTTTTTAATTTATTTGGTGCTCACCGCTATTAAGTTCTGATTTGATCAAGTTTGAGTCAAAAATGGAAACCGTCTTGCAATATTCAAAGATAATGGAATAATTTTAAAATAGGATATATACTATTAGGATCTACCAGTGATCCTGAGCACAAACAAAATGAAAAATGGGTTAGCTGATGGAGAAAGAGGGGGAGGGAATGATATAAAGAGGGTTATAAGGTCTTACACGAGTGATGACTGAATAATTCACCATCACCCAATATCTTATTTTAAAGTATAGAGCTGTATCAATGGAACAGTTATGAGAGAATACCTACGGTATTAGCAATGAACTATACAGGTTCAACAAATCTTGAGTATGCTACACTCGATGATCATAATATCTGATAACAGATATTACACTCCACTGAAGTCCACACACGATAGTCCACTAAAACAGTTTTTTCGGTTTTGTGTCTCAGTCAACAAGTCACCATAGTCTGGATCGATTTTTCTATTAGTGAGAGGATGTCTAATAACACACCAAAAACGTCTTTATTTTTTAATTCATTTCTAATATCATTTCAGGTTCATTTCTTATATATTCATATGAACTAATTTGAGAGTTGTTAACAGTAATATATTTTGAATGAAAAACTTATATTCAGTTCTACAACAGATTTGATCAGTACTTATTTTAGAGATAGAACTTAAGTGCAAAAGAAGAAAGTCACGAAAGTGCTTGTAATCCACATCTTACCTGTAAGGAAAATGATTCGATCCAGAAACCATCAGGACAGAGGTCAATACTATCCAAACCCACGAACCAATCAGGTGATGGCACCAAACGCACAACAGCTGACACCTGTGAAGCAGGTCACAGGTCTCTTATTACTTTATACTCCCCTCATTTAATAATGTTTATAACTTCATTTCATATCAAATGTTTCCGTTATATGTACAATTTTCTCTGAACTCGATTATGTTTTAATGCAAGAAATCGCCATTTCATCATCTGTGGTACGAATACATTAAGTTTATTTTTTCTCAAATGTTTCTTAGAAAATACATTAAGCAATATAATAACAAAAATTGTGTTTTGGGTAACTAAGACGTATTCCCGATGATGGTAAAAGATGGAAACGAGAAGAGGAGAGAAAGAAATGAACGGAGAGAGAGAAATTAGAGAAGTGGAGAGAGAGAGAAATTAGAGAAGTGGAGAGAGAGAGAAATTAGAGAAGTGGAGAGAGAGAGAAATTAGAGAAGTGGAGAGAGAGAAATTAGAGAAGATGAGAGAGAGAAATTAGAGAAGATGAGAGAGAGAAATTAGAGAAGATGAGAGAGAGAAATTAGAGAAGATGAGAGAGAGAGAGAAATTAGAGGGGAGGAGAGAAAGAAATTTGAGGTGAGAAAGAAATTAGAGAACAGGAGAGAAAGAAAGTAAAGAAGTATAGAAGAGCAGACGAGAACAGGAAGGATTAGAAAAGCACCTTCGTATGATTGGCGTCGGCGAAGAATGGCGTGTGTGTGCGGCCAGCACCCACGGAGACTGCGGGTGCAGTGAAGGCATCGAGCACGGCATGTGTCGGAGCAGCAGCAAGGGCATCGGCGAGCGGATCACCGCGTCCTGTCTCCGCGAATGCAGCAAGAGCATCGGCAGCAGGGACACCCACACGGAACAGCGAGAAGCGGGCGTCGTGAGATCGCCCTGGAACAGATTACGCTCTCCTAATAATAAATACAAAACAAAAGAGTTTCAAAGATAGTCGACATTGCAACAACTTCAACTTACAACCTGAAAAGTGAAAGAACAAGAAGACTAAATATGAGGGACATGCAGAGCAACTTAGGAACACGTGAGATCTAGAAATAATAAATAAGTAAATAAAAAGTAAATGACACTTTATTAGTGGCAATACGTAGACCGAGGTCTGCTCTCCCACTTAACCACTTTGAAAATATTTACACAAGTTTTCACAAAATTAGATTGGAGGGGAAAGTAGATAATCGATAGAGGGAAACCCAGCAAAAACCTTAAACAGGATGGCGACGTAAGACCGAACATCACAAATAATTCATAAAATAATATAACATAAAAATTGATTTATAACTAATGTAGTACCCGTAAAAAGGAATCACATTGGAAAGAAGAAAGGGTGATATAGAAAGAAATTAATATAACATTACATAAAGACTATACAAAGTAAGTGAAACATTAGGAATTACTATACAAAAATATATAATGCACTTAAGATATATTTCATTTGTACACTGAATACAATTATACATAAGGATAAATTTTAAAATGGTCTACATCTGAAATAAGGTTATTGTAATCTCATATGCAGACGTTATTCGCAAATTACAATCATTATCATTCCCTCTAACACCTTGAGGAAACGATGGAAAGGTATGTGCTTCAAATTTCTCATAGGCTGAGCAAGTTTATTAATTTCAAATAAGTACACGCAATGTGCGAGGCAGTATGAATTTCCCTCTTCGTTCCAACCAACCCTAATCTTGAAAAAACAAGGGTCTGAGCGCTAATCCTGAGAAAGTGAGCAAATTTCATAGTCACAAAGAGGAGTGATTAAATGAAAGTCACCAAGATGAAAATTAAGCATCAACATAAAGAAGATTAAATGAGAGATTGAAGAGGGACCAAAACCTTGATTTAGCTAGAAGCTACGGATTGAGTGTAGACAAATATACGGATATTTATGAACAGTATTTTTAGTGTATGTATATATANAATTCTATAAGGTTGCATCTAATCACCCAAACATCCCAGCGTTTAAGTGAGGTCGGCGTCATCAAGGGAACGCGGTCCTAAAATATATGTCGGAAACCCAGACATCACGAACAGATTATGAAATAAACCTTCACACATGACACCGCCGCTTTTGTAGGGAAATGTTTAGAATAGAATTAAAAATGTTTAGGAAAGGAAGAAAATCACTCTAATAGGTAAAAGAAATAGGTAAAGAACAAAGAAAATGTTACAAAAAAATAATGAATGGATGCTGAAAACGAAAGTGTTCGGTTATCTAATTCTAGAATGAATGAAAATTTGAAAACACATTTAGATAACATATGTATACAAAATAAAGCATAAAACGTAAAAGTTGGTGGGAACCGTACGTGTCAAGTAATTTTGTGTGCTTGTCAATCGACGAACTAGTTTTGTATCTTTTGCCGAATATTTGTGGGAGTAGGTACATGGTCCACAAAAAGTTCGCAAAACTCTGAACTATTAATTTTACCGTTTACATTGAAGCAGAGTATTTGAAGTACGGTCTCTAGTTCGACTAGAGTTCTCTAGAATTGCGAGTTTTCTTTGAATAACTTTCTTAATTGTCCGGGGTGGAACGGCAAATCTTCGTACTGTTATTTTCTATATTTATTTTGTGATACGTACGATAGTGTTTAGATCTATTCCAAAAGAAATAACATGGGGATTTATTTCAAAACCGTCCTTCAGAGGTTTTATCCATTAGAACCCGTGCAACTTCAAGATGGTTTTATACAAATTTTAGTCCTGCAAGGTCCAAATTTTATTAGACGAAGTAATTTACAATAGTTTATGTTATAGTTTTTTATAGTTTGTTTTCATAAAAAAAATTCACATCGTTCCAAAATAGTCGCCTGGTTACTCATACTATCGTAAGTAAAAGGTAAACGAAGTAGAACGACGGTTACATTCACTGATACAGACGTACATTTTCCAGGAGACTGTGCAGTGTACGATATCTGGACTCTGCAAGGTATACCAGGTATTTATTCTCTGAGAACGGTGAGTGGTTCGAGTGACTTCTCGTACCATGGTCTCTGAATTTTTCCCACGCGAAAATATTCTGAAATTAATTTCATTATTATTATTATTATTATTATTATTATTATTATTATTATTATTGTTGTTGTTGTTGTTGTATTGCTTAAATTTCATTTGTCTGTTCCTTGCGTAATTGTTCTGATATTCCAGTTGTGCAGATCACTGAGATATGAAGAGCTACCAGAAAGCTACAAGATGCGAGATTTGATTAAGTTACACCAGAAGGAAATAATCTGGACTCTCCAAGGTATAGCATACTAATTACCTTAACTACAATAAGGCTTCAAAGAATGGAAAGTGACGTAATACTACCAACATCATCAAACAAAGGAGCCTCGCCCACTCGTTCGAAAACCCTCCAGTCTAGCCTGGAGGCAGTGGGATGACGGTGGGAACGAGTCAGCGCTTGGGTTGGCGAGGGACGGGAGGGCGAGCACAGAGGTCTCCCAGAGGCGTGGCTGCGGCGGCGCCGTTTCAAGTGCGAGCTGATTGGCAGTCGCGCAAACACACGGGCCGATGTCCCCGCCGTCGGGCGCAGACGCCGCTGACGCCACCGCCGCTGCTGCGACCACGCGGGGAACACGCTAGGCCCGGCGCGGATACGCGCATAGCCAGGAATCAAGTAAGCGGAATATATATACAGTGAAACTGCCCTTAAAGGATACTGCTCAATAGCGGAATTTCTCTACAGCGGACACTTTCCTCTCCTATTGAATTTACGGCATACTGCTGAAAAGCGGGTACACTCTGTAATGGATGCGGACAGTCTTCCTGCGCATTTTTTTGGGGGAGGATTCTCTATCAAAGACAAAATTAATTTCTTAAAGATTTCAGGCAGTTCGGTAACACCAGCAAGCGTAGTTTTTTTAAAGATCATTGGGGCCTGTCATTAATCAGACGACTTATGATTGGTTCTGTTGTGCTCAAGTCTCGAAATGCCATATCCTGTTCCCAAATACGTTAAAAGTTTTTTGAAGGTCGCTTAGAAATAAGGCGGAACTGATTTTAGGGTATCGGGTTAACGGAAGAAAAAGTTCAGAAAGCACCGTAAAATTTCCTATGGGTTGGTTAATCTGCATCCGTCTCTTCCGATAGTGTTGTTACATTTTCTTATTCCAGCGGAGATATTAAAGGTTTTTTTGTTTGTTTTTCATTATCTCCAAAACGTTTTAATTACTAGAAGAGAGTAGTGTCGTTTTATTTGCAATGTTTCCGTGATGTACATTTTTTCTCAAAACATTGATTGAAAAATAAATAAATAAAAATATATGCTATTAGCGCTTAAACTATGGAATACAGGACAAGAATCAACAGGATTTACGGGGACGCAATAATGGGTACATTAATTTATTATATCATTTACATGGGACCCTTGAATATTATATGTCGTTGTCTTGATTTGACATGGTCCTGGCTTTTTCTCCGAAATTGAGGTTATGGGTTAAATAAGTTATTTTAAGCTACGAGAACACAGAAAACCGACTCTCCCGTGGGGATAGCAAAAAGTAAACTAACTACTAGAATGTCAAGGTTCTATCTGCAGATCGGTTTCACTCCTTTTACTTTGACGAGCTTCCTTCATTGCTCTGTAATCATTTTTTTTTCGGGAATAGCTGGTTTTAAATTTGATTTCCAAAAAGTTATTGACATCCCAAGCATAAATTAGTTCAATTTTTTATCTGAGAAAGATAAAGGTACATACTTAAGCTGAGTTTCTACAACTGGAAAAGGCTACGACGGACTAAAGCGATGTCTGTTAGAATTGTAAGCAGTGACATTCCAAATACCTTTCGAAACATACTAGATAGTGTAGAAGAAAACGATGTGATCTCTATCTAATGACATAGTCTGACTAGTGCATCCTTCAAACTAGAAAGGGTATCAGATAAAACACAGTTTCGCATTTTTTACGGGAAAAATCCACAATTACTATCAAATACCCCAAGACTCGGCAACATTTTCTCCCTCGAAGATTTGACTATTTGGCCTAAAATACCTTTTGGGCTGCGCAGATCTCCAACATAATATTTAAAAAAGTCTTAAGAAAAACTAAATTAAAATCCATGTATACATCCATAAAAAACGTCAGTAATACTATCAAAAAAGCTACAGATGTTAAGTTAATAATTAGTTTTTGTAGTTCAAAGTGAAGATGATGATTTAAAAATTTGAATAGTTTTCAGAAAATCAATATGTATTAAAACACTTTTTTTGCGAAAATTTAAGGTACCAAAGACTTTTATAATATCTTATTTTTATGAATTTTGTAAACAGCAGACATCTCAGTTTTTAATAAATATTGTTCAAGCTTATATAGTAATATTTCTTAGATAATAATAGTTGAATATTAAAATACGAAATAAAAAATCAGTTGAAATATATTAAGTCAAGAACAAATAAAAATACAACAGAATTAATAATTTAAATTTATTAGATACTTGGAAATTTTAGGTCTGTAAAGTAATTTTAGATAGTTAAGAATTTGTTCAACAGATTCCTTAACTCGTATTTTCTCCCCAACTCTTATTTTTTTCTCACAACTGATTTTTCTTAACTTTTATTTTTCTTATCTCTCGTATAGTACTGTTTAGTTCTTGAAGTATCTAATAATCGGATACTAACACAGCTCACAGTTCTGCACAGCAGAAAAAAAGAAAAGGAACTACAAATAAATGAAAGATACAACCAATTCTGAAGGTTTTAAATTTCCAAATGAACACTCGTTTAGAATTATCGAATATTCAACGGGAATTTTGAAATATGTGTTCGTTGTACATTAAGTTAGGAAAAACATGCTGGTTTTATCCGTACGCAAATTAACAGGTGAATAAGAGCTTTTAGAACCTTATAATGCAGTTAGAACTTTGTCACAGTGAAATAGTGACAATTTTACTATGACAAATTTGTCGGAGTTAAGTAGATCAATTTGACTTAGATTTAAATGCATTATAATGTTACCTTTTTCATGTGGACATTGGAACATTTTATAATAAAAATTTCTGTTACATATGGGTATTGTCTGTACAATAAGAGGGAAATAATGAACAAAATGTGTAAACATGACATGAACATTGCATTCTTTGACATCAATTTACTCACAACAAAAATTAAATATGCTAGAACCTCGTCAACCCAATGAAGGTGTATTACAATGATATTATGAACCAAATGAAGTTATATCACAAATAATGTTCCCTTAAATTTTGGGACAGAAAGAACTTTGTTGTTGTAATGCAAAATATTTTTCATGATGGGAAAACAAGAATATGAACTTAAATGTGTGACTTAGTGAGTACATGGAATATAAAAAGAACTGAAAAACGTACGAAAAGTATTTTTGAGAATATAAAATAATTTAATAAAAGTGAAAAAACATTTGCTGGAACATTGACGACTGCAAAAGGTAACTAAATGATGAGTGAATAACAAATTAGAATTGCATTATCTCCAAACATGATTGCGAATATAATTTATACTACGTGCCTCCGTAGATTGGTTGTACGTAATCTTGAAGAAGATCGTTTGTTTGATCTCGCTGCCTTTGAATTTTTCTTCCAACCCTTATCAACCCATATTTTTTCATTGACACACAGAAACTCTAGCTACACCTTACTGAATATTCCAGTTATTTGTCTTTAATATTACTCCAAAATAGACGAAAGAAAATCAGTTTCCAAATGATATAATCCTGTCAAATACAGATGAATCATCCAGTGAACTATACCTCATGTATGCGCGTCACAGGCTGAGCAAAGTTAAATAGATTTATCATACGATCAGTCTGTCACTTATGACTGAAACAGGTAAAGTTCAATAGTCAGATATGGTTCTTATTCAACATAATAATATTTATAATTTTTTTTTGCTATTGGATATTAAATATTCATGAGAGGATTCAAATACGGTAAATATATTTCCATAATACTCCGAAATGATGAGAGGACGTATGTAACACAACAAAAATGGTATTCTTTTTCGATACAATGGAATCCTTTGTAGAACAATGGATGTTATTTCACTGTCAGACTACATGACGTCTGCAACAATGGCGTTGCTACAGTGGTTATTCGTTGGTACAGAATATAATGATATTCCTTGAATTTCTCGGTTAAGAGTCAGGTCACATTTTTTTTATTTTAACCGATCTGGAAATATGTAGGCTTGATATTTCAAAAACCTGTTATTCTCAACGATTTGAGAATAAATATATCGGTTAGAAAACATTTCCGACTTTTTGTTATTTTCTGTTACCTGTCTATAAATCAAATTGTCAGTTCAAACAATCAACATTTCATGATTAAAAGAAAAGAATCATTCACGATGAACATCTTTGATTAACTAATTTTAATTGTTACAATCAACTTCTGAATTAATTGTTATTTTTTATGAGTACACAAATACAAATTATACTGATTTGTCATAACAAGAAAAATATAAAATTGAAATTCCATTGTTTATCTAGCGTTAAACATTCCCCATTGTTAATTAGTAACAAAAACTATCTTTGGGGTCGATATTTGCAATTGTATTAATTAGTAATAAATTGTCTGCTGCAGTCAACAGATTACTCTGCACCTTTCAAGTGTGAGGAAATGAAATTGTAATTCAATTATTTTAAATCATGTTGAAAAATAATCCGAGGTCAAGGAGAGTATTTATTCAGCTGGTGATCATAGTTGCCACCAAAATTTTACACGTCAGTGAAAAAGTCATCGTCTATTCCCTTGGAAAATGGCGATCGGTATGCTCCTGTACCATGAAGCTGATTAAAATATTAACTTTTCTCAAATATCACTTATTGATCAAATTATAAGTGGATACAACTTACAATAGATATCGAAGAAGTATTAATCCTCAGTTATAATACATATACAAGTATACTAAAATAAATGGAATTTATAAGAGGATATACACATCATTATCTTTTTAGTATCTTATATAACACGATAGTTTGAATGACGTTAACGTTGTGTTGACATGAATACCACAAAATATGTTACCATTATTGGAAACTCATTTCTTCCGAAACAGGCGTGGGTAGGTCCACCGAAAGATATATGGAAGGACCGAAAAGTTGTTCGCACCCACGATGAATCGCTTACCAGAAGTTTACAAGGACGCCGCTATGTGCAGGAACTGCCAACCTCATGTTTTTTCTTTCTTTCTTGGGGCTTTAGGGCTCGTCAACCTCAAAGTCTTTAGAGCCCTTGGTCATGGTCAATGTCTCGAAAGCTCCTCCCAAAATCTTGGGGTACTGAACCGAGAGTAAATGCGGTAAGTGTTCTTACTTCTCTTCTGGTATAGTAAAACCTTTGTGCATAAGATTATCAATACCCGAAGCAAATCAAAGGTTGGGAACTCATTGAGTTGGAAGGAGTTGTTTAGAATCTTAAGAAAACTAGACACTAATTCTCTTCCTTTATCGAAAGATTGCGAGTATTCAAACTCTACCTCACCAGGAAAATCATATATATAT